>JAJJWW010006952.1:0-27699 GCA_023531295.1 Papaver armeniacum | reverse complement strand
TGTTGCTTGAGCAAATGATTTGGTGGTGGCAACCTAGTTGGGATGACAGTCCCCATTGTGGTGATGCAATATAAACAAGCCCTTATTGAACAAGTCTAATGTTTTGGATTCTTTGCTTTCTTTTTCAATTGGTTTTTTTTTTCCTTCAAGTTATTTAATTAGGAGAAGTAATTTATGATTCTGAGGATATGCAGTCAATCAGTTTAACACGTCCAAGCCAGTCAAGAAGGCAATTTTTATTACCATGTCGTGGAGAGATTCTACACTCTGTAAATCCAGTGTCGATAAGCAAAAGTAGAACACTGAGATTTGTTTATCAAGTCCCAATCCTTGTAAGGTGAAAACCCGCCAAAAAGTAGAACCTTAATTTAAGAATCAGTCTCTTGTATCATCGGCAACAAGTTGATGCATGAGAGGAGCCGAGGAGGAGGATGCCACACCGGCCCATTTTTAGGTGTACAGACGGTGGGACTAATCTCTATGCGATAAGAATTCTCGCACCCTTGCCGACAACCAATTTAAAGTGTAATGGTAAATTCATGACCATATAAAATTTGCTTATCTTTCTGCCATAATAATCAAATTGCTTCTCTTTCCGCAATGTTCGATTTCGTCGTGGTTGCGGGGCGAATAATCTCTATGCGATTTAAACGACACACTTTGAGACCAGTTTTTTTTTTTTTTGATAAGAAGATAAAATATATTGAAAGAAGAAGAATTTAGAAAAACTCTACCAGAGGTAGAAAAACAGAAAGAAAAAAGTGAAAGTTACACAAATAGCTCTTCCCAATTATTAGGAACAGTGTTGGTGAAGTTCAGGTGAACTCTTCTCCCGGCAGCATCGGCCCATGATAATACCCAGATCATTTTCAGTTTTAAAATTGTGTTTAGGCTCAAAGATGCGCGCGCCTATTCCTTTCTGTCCATATTGTGTAAATCACAGCCGCAGGAATGAGACACCAAAGAAATTAAGTTACCTGCGCTGGTGAAGTGTCCAGGTGATAGCTAACATTTTCATACTTCTCGGTACAACCCAACACCATCTGTTGCTAGGAATGGCCATAGACCAAATCTTGTGTGCAATTTTATTTTACAGTGTAAAAATATGTGATCATGCGATTCAGTGTCATCTCCACAAAGCACACAGGAATTGTAGATGTCAATACCTTTGATCTGCATGATGTCGATAGTATTCAGCTTCTCATCAAGTAAGCACCAGACAAGGAAGTTTATTTTTGGTGGGACTGCCTTCTGCCAGACAAACGAGTGCGGAAAGTCTTGAATACCAAAGTTAGCAACCAGATGAGCATAAAGAGTTTTTACGCTAAAAACACCAGAACTATGAAGCGCCCATCTTCTAGTATCAGGTTGTGTGTCCAGGACCGGAGGATTGCTACCAATTCTTAACAGAAATTCAGCAAATATATTAGCTTCCAAACCTGTTAGAATCCGTTTGAATTGAAACTCCCAGTTTCCATCCGTAGAGACCATGTCTTCCAATTTTGCAGATCTGTTACTTGCCAGCTTGTAAAGTAGGAAATGCAGAAGCAAGTGATGTGTTACCTCTCCATATATCATTCCAAATAGCACCGAGAGGCATTCCAAGATACATGAATGGAAGGTTGTCAGTGGCACATCCAAATTCAGAAGCCCAAACAGATATCTCTGAGACCAGTTCCAACATCAGCCACATTTTATTATCACCCTTCATTTGCCTTCAAAATAAGCCAACTCATGTAATACCTGTTAGGGTTCTAAACCAAAACACTGTAACAGAATATAAGAACCCTAAGATAAATATCCTTTTTTATGGGGATTAGCCACCTCTGCTGTGTAAACAATAATGTAACTGAGTTTTGTATTGATTGAATGACTACTACAGAGCTAGAGAAGAGTATTTATAACTCTGTAAACTTGGCTAGCAAGGAAAAGAACTCACGATTTTAATAATAAAAGAACTCTACCTAAATCGGAAACTACTCAACTAGCTAGACAGAATAATTAAGGAAACTAGTAAACTAAGGAGTTGGCATCGCAACATCCCACCACGCTGGAAAAACTTGCTTGTCCTCAAGCAACGAATCTGAAAACTAAGAGTAGTGCATCAGCATCTTCCCAAGTTGCTTCTTCCGTTGGATGATCTTTCCATTGTACCAACCATTTAGTGCCTGCATTATTACCTCGCTTGAACATCTTACGATCCAAAACTTTATACGGTTCCCACTTGTCATAATCCATAGTAATGGATAAATTCGCATCTACAATGTCTGAAGAGCCAAGTTTCAGTTTCAGTTGCGAAACATGAAACACAGGGTGAATACGACTTCCAGTAGGTAAGTCCAATTTATGGGCCACAGGACCAATCTTTTCGAGAACTCGAAAAGGGCCATAAAACTTTGGAGAAAGCTTAGAATAAGCTTTAGTGGCCACTGTGTTCTGTCTATATGGCTGTAAACGAAGAAAAACCAAATCGTAGACTTGAAATTCTCATTCAGTACGTTTGGTATCAGCATAATTCTTCATTCTTAACTGAGCAGCTTGCAATTGTGACTTTAAAAGTTTCAAAGTATGATCTCTTGCTCGTAAAATAGAATCAACAGCGTTAACAGACGTAGAACCTGGTAAATAAGATGCAATTGTTGGTGTTGAACGACTATAAACCGCTTGGTATGGAGTCATCCGAATTGCAGTGAAAACTTGTGTTATACCACCATTCTGCCCATGGTAACCATTTTGACCATTCACTAGGTTTTGTTCGAAAAACACCTTAAATAACATTCCAAAGTGTTCGATTAGTAACTTGTTTGCCCATCCGATTGTGGATGATATGCGAACTACGACATAATTTGGTATCTTGCAAAGCAAAATATGCCTCCCAAAAATTGCTCATGAATATGGGATCACGATCACTAACAATACTTCTTGGCATGCCATGTAGACGAACAATTTCTCGTACAAATATTTCAGAACAGAGCCGGCAAAATACGGATGAGAAAGGGCAATAAAGTGTGCATATTTAGATAATCCACAATGACTACCAGAATAGAAGTCTTTCGATTTGAGGGTGAAATCCATCAACAAAATCCATTGAAATGTCTAACCAAATATCAGCCGGAATTGGTAAAGGGTTCAACAATCCTGGAGGAGCTACGCCTCGATTTGTTACGGCAAATATCACAATGAGAGATAAAAATTTAACTCTTTGTTTCATACCTTTCCAATAAAAACTTTGTTGTAGACGCTTGTAGAAACGAAGAAATCCAGAATGTCCTCCAACAGATTTGAATGAAACTCTTCCATGTAGTTTATTGCACCATATAGAAGATGATGGAACAACTATGCGACTCTTGTAACGTAAAACTCCATTCTCATAAGAATAATGTGGTTTACAAGAAGCATTGGTACTTAATTGTTGAATAAGAGTACTCAATTCTGGGTTATCATGAGACTTTAATGATGTCAACAAGACCAGAAAAAATCGGCGCGGAAATGAGAGAAAAAGATCCGTGAAGACGTGATAGAGCATCGGCGGAGTATATTTTCTTTTCCATGGCGAAAAATTATCCCATAATCATATCCCAATAATTTGGATAACCACTTCGTTGCTCCATAGAAGATAGCTTTTGATCCAAAAAATATTTTAAGCTTCGATGATCCGTATATATCTTGAAATGTCTTCCAAGTAAATAAGGACGCCACTTTTGAACAGCTGAAACAACAGAAAGCATCTCTTTATCATAGATAGAGAGATTTAAATTTTCCCGAGATAAAGGTTTACTATAATATGCAATTGGCGATTGGATTGCATAAGAACAAGACCTAACCCATTCCCAGGCATCACATTCCAACACAAACTCTTTGGAGAAATCTGAAGTATTAAAACCGGTGTTGTAGTAAGAGCTTGTTGTAGTTGTTTGAAGGTCAGTAGCTTTGTCATTCCAAACAAAAGAATCCTTCTTGATAGTTGAGTTAATGGGGCACTTATTTTTCCAAAATCCTTAACAAACTTCCTATAATACCCAGCCAAACCCAAAAAACCGCATAATGCCTTTACTGTGGTGGGAATTGGCCATGATGTAATGCATTGTATCTTGTCATTCTCGACTGACACACCTTGAGAAGAAATTACATGCCCCAAATATCCAATTGAACTTTGAGCAAATGCACACTTTGAGTCTTTCACAAACAACTGATTAGTGCGTATAATGTCAAACACTAAGGATAAGTGTTTGATATGATCATCAAGATTCTCACTATAAATTAAGATATCATCGAAGAAAACAAGCACGAACCTGCGTAAGTAAGGCCTGAAAATATGATGCATGAAGCTCTGAAAAGTGGCAGGTGCGTTTGAAAGACCAAATGGCATTACAAGAAATTCGTAGTGACCATCATGAGTTCGAAAAGCCGTCTTCGGAATGTCGCTCATGCACTCTAAGTTGGTGATAACCGAAACGAAAATCCAGCTTTGAAAAAACGGTTTTTCCATGTAATTCATCCAACAATTCATACACCATTGGAATGGGAAATCTATCTTTGATAGTCAGCTTGTTTAAGGCTCGATAATCCACACACATCCTCCAAGAACCATCTTTTTGCGAACCATTAAAATGGGAGAGGAATAGGGACTAGAACTGGGTCTAATGAAACCAGCATGTTGTAATTCCTTCACAATTTTTTCTATTTCATCCTTCTGAAAATGTGGATAACGATATGGTCGGAAATTAACTGGAGGAGAACTATGAAGTAGTGGAATACGATGATCATGCAAACATTCTGGTGGAAGAACATTTGGGATCTTAAAAATATCTTCATATTCAGACAATAGTTGTCGAATCTCAGGCGGCATAACTGAAGTTGAATTAATAGAAGTATCAGCTGAAGATAGCTGAAGAAGAAAACCATAAGTTTCTGTACTCAATATACGTTGCATGGGAGAAGCATCTATAAGCATTACAGAAGAAAAATTATTTCCACGCAAAAAGACATCTTCTGCATTGATTGTGAACTGCATTGTTAACTGTGTAAAATCCCAAGATATTTTTCCCAGAGTACGCAACCATTGAACACCTAATACTGCATCATAACCGCTGATATCAAGGAGATGAAAGTCAACCAGAAAATTATAGTTGTGTATCTTAACTGGTACATTTAAGCAAGAACCCTGAGTATCTAATTTCCCCCCATCACCCACTGTCACACATAAGGAAGAAGGTGATTCAACTCTGTAGCCACATTGTTTTGCAACTGCTGGATGAAGAAAATTGTGAGTAGCTCCAGAATCGATTAGGATAGTGAGTGGCTTAGCCTTGATATAACCTTGAATTCGCATGGTATTTGGAAAAGTAGAACCCATCAAGGAGTGTAGGGAAATTTTAAGTTCTTCTTCATGCTGCAAGGCATAATTGTCAGGAGGTGCAGGTTGAATTTCTTCATCGAATTGTTGGTCATCACTAGTAGTAATACTTAATCTAAGATCAATAATCTAGGTTTAGCACATAGATGTCCAGGCTTGTAATAATCATCACAGTTGAAACAAAGACCCTTGTCTCCCCTTTCTTTTTGTTCTTCCCAAGTTAACCTCTTAGCTCCAGGAGGCAATGTGCTTTTCCTTGGTTGTGAGTTTGGAGTTATCGCTGGTCGAATTTGGTTTGGACGAAAAGGTTTTGAAAAAGAAGAAGCTGCAATAATATTATCCTCCTGTTGTATAGCTTTTTTGAAAGCCTCAGATAAGGATGTCAGTTCAAACAAACTCACACCAGTGCCAATATCAACGCGTAACGCAGCAATAAATAGATCAACAAGGTATTGAGTTGGAAGGTCATCCACAAAATTTAATAGCTTTTCAAAATCAGAAATAAGTTCTCGAATAATACCTGTTTGTGATAACTTAGTTAGGGCAATATGAGGGTTTATGAACTTATGATCAGCAAATGCACGTACGTAGCAAAGAACAAAAATTTTCCCAAGTTGGTGTAGTGATTGTCTTCTTTATCCAACGATACCAAGAATTAGCATCACCCTTGAGATGAGCGTGACAATTGGAATTTTAAAAGCGTCAATAACTCCATGTAAGTGAAATATTGATCAGCTTGAAAAATCCACCTTCTGAGGATCGATTCCTTCAAATGTGGGAAACTTCAAGTTGATTGATCCCGCACGAATGGTAGTTTCAGCTCCACCATTATTATTCAGGTTATTATGTTGAAAAAATAGGACCACCAAGTATTCTTGTCTTTCCCAAACGTCTCTTTCATAATGTCGCGGAAAACTTACGCCAAAGCAAGCATATCATCTTTACGATCTTGCGTACGATTAGCTCGGTTCGATCCCTTCTTTAATCTTAGCATTGTCCATATCTTCCAGACGCTGTTTAGTTAAAGTTTTTAGAAAAGTATGGATTTCATCCTTGAGACCCTTAACTTCCTCAGTTAATTACACAACTGTCATGATTTTAAAAAAAAATTTGTGCTAAAATCTATGGATAGAACAAACCTGCTCTGATACCAAATGTTAGGGTACCGACCCTAAACTCGTCATAAGCCCATGGGTAGAACTCAACTCGAAAACCGGTTGACTAGATGAGGGAACCCATTGACTTATAAACTACCAATTAAGCCCCATATAACCAATGTGGGACTAGGATCCCAACATCCCACCACGCTTCCAGACCCAACGTCCTCGTTGGCCCACTCTATCGACACTGACCCGAAGGTAGCCCTTTCTCTTATGGCGGCTTCACTCCCCTATCAGTATTCAATGCGGGTGACAACTACGCCCATACATAGGTGCCCCAACATTTTAAACTAGCCTATAGGTCACCCCTTCCGTGGAGTGGGCATGGGTCGTGGTGGTTGGCTCTGATACCAGATGTTAGGGTTCTAAACCAAAACACTGTAACAGAATATAAGAACCCTAAGATAAATATCCTTTTTTATGGGGATTAGCCACCTCTGCTTTGTGTAAACAATAATGTAACGAGTTTTGTATTGATTGAATGACTACTACAGAGCTAGAGAAGAGTATTTATAACTCTGTAAACTTGGCTAGCAAGGAAAAGAACTCACGATTTTAATAATAAAAGAACTCTACCTAAATCAGGAAACTACTCAACTAGCTAGACAGGAATAATTAAGGAAACTAGTAAACTAAGGAGTTGGCATCGCAACAATACCAAACTCATTCCCAAATCATTGGTGCAAACTCATTTTCTTATCACCTCTTTTCAAAACACTACTCACTTGCTCAACCACTGCTTTCCCTCCCCTATGCACAGCTCATTTTTTTTTCTTCTGAAATGCTGCTTTATAAATTACAAAGTGAGTCATAAGCTACATGGTGAGTTTTAAAGTTAAACGAGTTCCTTCTTTGAGAATGGGTGTAGACTTTGATCATTTGAAATAATTGCAGCCGCACATCCGACTCAAAAAATACAATTAGTCTGTCACAAGCATGGAACGATCATTTCCAAAGTACCACCAATTCGATGAGATACTCTCAGCGATAACAACAACTAAGGCTTAGTTAGCAAAAATCTATGCACATTACACCTGAACTACACCCCATACCGGAGATATTAAACTTCTTTATATCTCTAGACTCATGCAAAGGATGCCTAGTACCCCCATAAAAAAAATTAAGCAACAAGAAAGATAAATGAAAATTTGCAATGGGGACGATACTGATAGCTGTGAATTCACCACAATGCAAGTGGTTCTTACCACCTATAAGGGGTGTTATTTCTTTATTTTGTGGTTCATGATCAACCTTTAACTCTCCAGAGGTAATTAAATCTGTCAAATCCATCTGAAACATAAAATAGATTACCACAAACACAAACTAGGTTATCAACAAGCTTGGTAATAAGAGTTTCTAGGTTGATAAACGAAATCTTCCATCTCAAGAGTATCAAGAACTACCATGACATTCAAGGATCTGCTCTTTGATTTCATGATAACCAGGCATCCTAGGGACCTCATAATGTCCAGACATGACGCCTGACAGAAAAAACTTCCAACTGGTTTCTACTCTGGAAATCATTCAGATTCACATGAATTTCTGCATACATTTCCGCCGCCATCTTTTTCACATCAGATGCCATCCTCGTTAATCTTTTCTTTTTCTTTGACACGATCAACGCGGGAATTGAACCCGCAACCTATAGATTGGGAGCACAACCCCTGGCCAACTGGGATAATGCCAGTTGGTTACAACTTTAACGAACTTGCTTCACAGTTAATGGTAGTAAACCTTGAGTATCTCCATTTTTGGGTGGAGAAACACCATACTCGGTGGTTTAAGGTGCCTGAGAAGCCATAAATCGACCGCCGGGAAAAAGTAGCGTTTCTAGGTTTTTTTTTTTTTTTTTTTATCTGGAGAAGAAGTTTTAAGTTTTATGAACCCTAATAGGTTGTTTTTTAATTATTTTAAAACTTGGGTGGAATTTTAGAAAGATGGTTTACTAGTGACTTAATCAGCAAAAAGAACATTTTAGAAAATGTTTATTGGTTAATTTGGTGAAGTGTATTAGAAATAATTGCAACTTCATATATAGTGACAACATTTTCAGACATGACTGCCCATCTGAAGAATTACATTTCTTGGTAGTTATCTACTTGGGCATTTTTAATTAGATTGTGATTTTCAACAATGTTCAGATTTCAGTAGTTCAGGATTATGGAATATGTTAAATTGATAAATGACTGAGTATTTTTTTTAATTGGTACATTAATTATGATTTCTATTAACAAAGGGAGTGATATGATTTCTATTCTCATGCTGAAACATTACACCTCCACAGGTGTAAACAAAAGGAGGAAAGTTCCAGATAATGGGCCTTGCACAGGTGTCGTCTGGCATTACCGGAGCCTACAATAATTTGATAAGTATATTATTTGTGTACATGATTAGTATTGTTGTTTCAGTTATGGACGAAGAGGGGATAGATCAGGACGAAGGAGAGATTACGGATGAAGATGACATTAATATCATGACAAGTTCTTAATTAGTATGCAAGATTGTTAATAGTACTGAAATTATAATCAAGATTGTTAATGTCATTATTAAGAATTATTCATTTTATAATGATAGTATGGATGTTACTATTAATTTCCGTTTGCATTTCAACTAATTGGCTGAAAAAATTGTCCAAACTGATCTTTCTTGGCGTACTCATTTCTGAGACCGATCAACATGTATCATTTTTGTAATTTTCTATCTATGGCTTTTTACGTGAACCACCTTAACCAATATATGATACTTGCAATGTTATTTTAGTCTTCATTCAACCTGTTTTCAATGCTTCTATCTTGCAGGTTTTTAGCTCCTGGATGCACTTCTGTGCTTTCTGCCTTGCAATGCTTCTATCTTGAAGGTTTGTGTTGTATGCAACAGTGAGGTCTATGAAAGTCTTCCCTGACACTTTATTTAATGTCCCTGAATATCCTGCTCATTATGAAAATGTAAAAGAAATGTATGTAGAGTTATGGCTTAGCTGCCAGTTTGAAATCCTGGATGCCACTTTGGATGATTATAAGTAACTAATAATGTCTACATATACTCAGGTTTATGTACTTTTGCAGGATCTGGGTCAAGAGAATCGGAATTATGCGGATCCATGCACATTTTTACATTAGCAGATCAGTTTAGCAACTACACAAAAACATTTCCGTTTTGATCTAAATGCACACACCTTCTCCACAATTTTCTTTGTAAGTTCACTGACGGCCCCGAGTACAAAGCTGCAAGTAAATGAAGGGATGCAACTTAAATGGGATATGCAGAAGATAACTTCTGAGAGGATTTCTGAATGTAACAGGAAAGTAATTAAGATTATGTTTGTATGTCTTTTTGTATACATATATCGAAGTTTAACTAATAAATGGAATATATTACCCTTGATGAACCACTCTTTATGTTTTCCTGAAGTTTAAGAAAACTGAAGAAAATATCCTCTTGATTAGGGCTGCACAAGACCCACCCACGATACCCATACCCGCCCGTACCCGCTAAACCCGTGGGTTTTTTGTCCATACCCGCCCGTAGTGGGTGCGGGGTTGGTTAAGAAGAAAAAAACCCCGCTGTCTGTGGGTGCGAGGTTGGTTTTAGGTCATACCCCCCCCAAACCCCCCCCAAAAACCCGCGCAAAATACACCGTTGATTCTGACTAATCCTTCATTGGCCTTGAGAAGTTCGGCTCGCTCCCTAGACCACCTCTTTTTGTCCCTTTCTCAGAGACTTCACGTTTTCAATGGTTGTTGGTGTCTTGTGTGTGAACATATCCACAGAGGTGCCAGTTTAAGAGCCGGCCTTCTTAACGTTCAGAGATTTCTTTAGAGTAAATTAGTGTTTGGGTCGTAGATTTTGGTATGTCTTTATGTTTGGGTCCTAAGTTTGTCCGTTTTAGAGTTTGGGTCGTTGACCCGTTAGTCAACTATATTTTCTGGTCAAACAGTTAGATAGTTAACGCCGCACAGTTAATTAACTTATCCGTTTGCCAACCTGTTCGAGCAGTTAAATGATTTGTGTTTAAAATGAACTGAATAAAACAATCAAACGTGTGTGGTTTCATTGATGATAATGAATCAATGATCGAGGGTCAGAAGTACTAAGCTCTTTTGTAAAGAATAATACATGAATGAATTAGAACCACCGACTAAAAACGGCAAACAATTTGTCGAAAAGAATCTCTGTAACTGCTGAATCAGCTAATGAATGATAGTCAAACAGAGGGTTCAGAGTCCAACTGATTGAGTGAATGGTATTGGTGCATATATAACATAAAACGTTCGTGAACTGGGACCTTGTTAGTAGTAAATTGGTAATACTTAGACCTTGATATATTTGCATTTTATCTGAGTTGATTATTTTCGTACAACAAGCACCCATTAATAATATCCATTTTCATTGTATTAATTCTTGTTGAGTTCCATTGTATCCATTTTAATTTACAGATGATGAGGGGAAAGGCGGTGGTGATCTTGGTTTGTGGCAGAGAGGAGAAACACAGAAACATATAAAAAGAAAATTCTCTGTGTTACCGACCGTTCTTTTTTTCCGGGGAGAAATTAAGAAGAAGAACACTGTTTTTTTCTTATTTAAAAATGGAAGGTAACTGTAGCTAACGTTTGACTAAATCCGTTAATTGACTTTGTTGACTAACGAGTCAACGACCCAAATACTAAAACGGACAAACTTACGACCCAAATGCAAAGACATACCAAAATCTACGACCCAAACACTAATTAGCTCATTTCTTTACCATCAAAAAAAAAACAGAAGCGTATTCGATTTGCTATCACTATAATTAATTTGCCGCAGCGTCATGAAATATATTAAAGCGGACTCCATGGATTGTAATCTTGAAAATTTCAATGTAGTGCAACGGATTATAGCGAACTCCTCCTCCTCCCGATCGGTATATCTAATTTTTGGATTATATCTAATTATTGCGGGTTTAAAAACGGGTTTAAACCCAAACCCGCCCTACACGCGGCGGGTGGGTAACAAAACCTCGCCATTTGTTTGTGAAGTGCGAGGTTGGTTATGAAAAAAAAAAATCGCAGCCTGTGGGTGCGAGGTTGGTTTGAGCTTATACCCGCCCATACCCGCCCATGTGCAGCCCTACTCTTGATGGACAATTTGTAAAGTATATTCTCCCGCAAGAACTCTGGCATCGTTTTCTATATAGTTTCAAATATTAACCGTAGTTTTTTAGTATATACTTGACTATTATTTATGGTCAGAATTGTTTAAATTGCAGGTATTTGGTTCTGCTGTTGTAATAGGCAATCCTATGGGATTTGCGAGCAACATGGGACTTGGCATCAAAGATTTCCTATCAATACTATCCAGGGGAATTTTAGAGGTGCGACTCTTTAAAGATAGTCATTAGCAAGTTTATAAGGTGTAGTCATTATCACAACTTTTAAAATTGGGATTCTACCGTCTTTTACAGAGCCCATTTGTGCTTTTTACAGGCATGATAGAATGCACCAGAAGCCTTTTCAGTAACACGGTTTACGCGGTTAGCAATGCTACAACTCAGTTTAGTAAATCTTCACACAAGGTGTGTTAATTGTATAATGCCATATAGTTGCGTAGGTCAAGAATAATCAGTTTCACATGTGACATGTTTGATAATTGCAGTAATCTTCCTCCTTAAAGGCTTAGACAAAATTTTCTCTCATATTAAACGGTGATGAAACCCTCGCTTCCTATCGGCCGAAATAGGGCTTTTCTAATATAGAAGCTATGGTGTGGACACTTGGCATAACTCTATTGGTTGGAATATTTAAAATTGTGTTACACTTTTTTTTTTCGTAAAAGAGGAAAGCCTCATGAAATATATTGATAATGTCGATTTAGGAAATCGAAAACCTTACATAAACTTTTCAAGATCATACAAAAATCATATAATTTGTAGTGTCTCCACCAATTCTTGAATATCAATATTCCTTCAGACCTACGGACAGTTTCAGAGAACCTTCTTCTCTTTCGCAATGGAGAGGACCAAACATTTAGGGCCAAATTGATTTTAAAAACAAAACCAATATGTGGCAAAGCACAGGGCAATGACTGGATCAAATCCAACCCAATGTTCATCAGAGCATGCAAATAACATGAACTGGAGTTTTTTAAGTTTAGATTGCCTAATGCAATCAAGGTAGAAGTGACCCAACTAATAGTAGCAGTGACCAAAACATAACCTAAGTGTCTCACATAGTAACCAAAGTGTCTCAAGTAACGGAAGTAATCTGAATCGGTCTTTAAGTGTATGTATCGGAACAAATCGAGCTGACTCGGCTTTGGAGATGTGGTAACATTTGAAGTAATCGATGAACTTGATGATGGTCTTGATCGAGTAGACGTTGTCTTAGTTTTCAGAACTATTCCTAAAACAGGTGAACCTAAAGTTTGAAGATTAGCATCCAAGATCCCAAGCTCATTTACAGGAACTAAAAGAGGATACATGAAAATTGGCATAAAGCTAAAAATAACATCCGACAACAAAACAGATCTAAACATTACTAATTCAGTGATTAAAACTAGAAAATATAAAAATCAATCTAAAATATAACAATCTAAAATCCGATCAACACCCCAAAGGGAGGAAAAACCCAAGCTGCAAACCTTGATTAGAGGGGATGCGAGAAGGAAGCACTGGTGCTGCTGTTGCTTCCATTTTTGCCGATTTGCTTAGAAATGAAAGATGACATATTCCGAGTTCTATGTTGCGATTGATTACTACCCATAGATGCTCCAGTAGATACAAATCCAAACAAAAAAGCGAAAAAACAGACAATAAACCAAATCCAAAAGTAAAGCTGAAATGATAATTAAAACTAAATTAACAAAGCAGAGGAGAGAGATCAAGAGAAAATAAAACGATTGGTGGTGATTGATCTACTCAGATCAGCCCCGAGGGACCCGATTTGAGCAGAAAAGGATCAAGCAGTTGATAGTTTCGTTGAGATACTAATTTTGGAGAGAAAAAAAGTTTTGGAGAGAGAAGATTTTTTTGTCTCAAAACTGGAATTCCTCTTCTGTCAAAAGAAAATTGTTGTTACACTTTGTTTACATCAAGTACTTAACCGTTCGTTAGTAACGGCGACTACAAAAAAAGTGGGTGAACAACACTTTTGTCAGAATTTTAGCCTAAATTATTTAGTTACACCATGTTTACACCAATACTTAACTGTACCTTAGTAAAGGTCGACACTACTTAGGTCAATACTTTGAAAATTTAACACCGAGTTATAACACCGGTGTGAAATTTACGTTGCCAAGTGTCCGTGATTCACTGGATGGCTAAACCGCCTATAATTTGGAAACCAATTATTTATGGTACCAAGCAAACCATATTAACACGGTGATTTGTTTAATTTGGATAAGGAAACCGTGGTAGAAAGGATATTGGATTCATCTCTACACAGTTGTCTTCGTCCATTGAATCATTGATTTTCGTTTTAACAGTATGTTTTCTGACAGAAGATGAATGTAATCTCTGATAAAGACATTGATGCTTAATCTTTCTTTTCTTCCCGTACTTGCTTTTCCTGTGTTGTGATTGTTTGATTGATGTGTGGATTTTTGTCTGTGTAGGTGTTTCAGAAATTGGGAGCCTCTTCCAATCTGGAATTTGAGTTGGGTCTCTTAAAGATGGTTTTGTGTGTGTTATATAATTGTTACCCATCTTTTACTTAGTGAAAACAATAGCCATAATGTAGTTCTCAAGAGCCTTACAGCAGTAAGAACATTTTTCTTTAAGTTGCACATAACGTGTTCGATAATGATGATGAAGATGAGATCCAATAGAACTTCTGCTTTAAGAATATTTTCTGATGGTGGCAAGTCTTGATGGACCTAGAAGAGAACAAGGTGTCATGAATGTTCAAAGAGGAAAATAAACTCTTGAATATTTTTTCTTTTCACTACTTTTGTTTCATTCTAATATTCGTTCTTGGTTTTGTTTTTGTAATCTGATCAAAGAGGAAGATAAGCCCTTGATGCTGATGCAATTTATTCCAAATTGTGGTATATTGATGATTGTGCTTTAATTTTAATATCAGTTTGTCCAGTTGTGGTAAGAGTAGTTTAGGTCATATATTTAGAATCACAAAATAAAATAAAATGGAGCTAGTGATGTGTCAAGAGCACCAACGGTGGGAAGGAAATCGATCTTGGAGACTGTGCTCAGGTTGACAGGCTGCATTGTACACCCTGACCCAGCCTATCCTCCAAAGTAAGCCTTCATCTCGATCTTTGACTTGCATAGCGTACATAGTGTGTGATATTTTCTTACACACAATTATGTGCTATGCTTTGCATCTTCTCAATTTGCTATAAATTGGTGATATTGTAAGTCTTACAGAGAGCTAACTGAAATATAAACCTTTTAGGGTATCACAGTTACAACAATGTTATTTGGATTTTATATTTGGAGTGTCATACATAATTCACTGACTATATATATGGTCGCCCAAAGGTTCAGTGTATGTAAAGCGGAAGAAATACACCATGTAATTAAGCAATTTATTTCTTCTTCATTAGATATATTTGGTTGACAGTACATTTTTCTTCACCGATTCAGATCGACTAGACTATGGCTTCAGAACAACAATCCTAAATTGGTTTCACAAGTTAAATGCCCTGTCATCTCAAATGGTAATTAAATATTATGTTTCCGGAAAACAGGAAGAAAATATTAATTTATTTTGCTCTGCTAGGAAGAACTTTGAGTATCTAAGTGGTTCTTTAAAGTTAAAGCATGATTCTGATTGGTGTCTTAGGCACACCATACACGATGTAATTGGCGTAAAGACGGAAAATTAATGCCTACTGGCATAATAGTAAGATGCCACATTTATAGATGTTCATTTTTTTCAGCTGCTGCAAGACCCTGTTAGTTATAAGTACTACTACAAACTCAACTTTAATAATGTGGACATTTAGTTTTGAGCTGCCATTGGGCTTCTAAAATTTAACATCATATTTCCTATTTCTGTGTGTTGTTAAAGAACCCTAATTTGGGGCATACACAAAAATTTGGGGGCATACGGAATAAGACAAAAAAGGGTGCTAATAGTATTTTTAGGGTGGCCCTTATCCCCCTCTTTTCAAAAATGCGAAAATACCCTTCTGAGATTAGTGTTAAATTAGTGTTAATTTGATTAATTAGTTGTTAATGATTGTAGTTAGTTTAGTATTAATTTAGGATAATAATTATCTTTTTAAAGATAATTAGTGACTTATTTTAGACAAAGAAGAAGGAGGAAAGAAGAAGGGAAGGAGGAATTTTTTTTTTTCTTTGTGATCTTTGTGATTATTGAGAGATGTGTGATACAAATTCGACTGAGGAAGGTGAATCTTCATCACGTAAAGCTAACATATCAATTACGATGGAGATCCGGAGATGGCTTATTTGTTGGATTATGAAAATAATTTTACCCAAACTCAATTTCAAACTCAAACTTTTTTCTCAAGCTCAAGATGATGACTTTTTGGAGCCAAATCCCGAAGATGAGTACATGGATGAGGAACCCAATGCTAATAATACATAGGTATGGTTGTAGACGTTGTTTAATGTCCGTTTTGTAGCTTGAATTCACCAAAAGTTTTGATTTTTTTATGTAGTTCTA
Source organism: Papaver armeniacum (assembly GCA_023531295.1). Classification (NCBI taxonomy): domain Eukaryota; kingdom Viridiplantae; phylum Streptophyta; class Magnoliopsida; order Ranunculales; family Papaveraceae; genus Papaver; species Papaver armeniacum. The sequence goes on along the minus strand of JAJJWW010006952.1, from coordinate 11,560 downwards.
CCGCAACGAGTTAGGTTGGCCAGATAATTTGTATCCGAACCTTGATAAATAAGAACAGTTCGGCTTATAATTTTAGTCCCCAATAAGCCGAACATATATGACAAGTAGTTCGGCTTTTCAATTCAAACACGAATGAGCCGAACTTTAAAGATCGGCTTTCAAATAGTATTGCGAATGAGCCAAACCTAACCCCAAACGATAGTGAAGTCTACCAATGGAGAACATTAAGGTCAAAATTAAACTCATTCAAATCAATGAGATATTAGCGTCATCGTCAAGAGAACGAAAAGACGAAAACAACGCAAAAAGAATGAGGCCATTCCGACATCGGACGAAGAAGTTATGGCCAAAATAAAATCTAAAAACTTGAGTGTACAGAGATAAGTTCGGCTGATAACTCATCATCACGAGTTAGCCGAACACGGAGCCTTAAAATCAAGATTTTCAAGTGTTTACTGAGAGATAAGTTCGGCTTAAAAGTAATCTAATCGAGTTAGCCGAACCCGACAACCACACAGGGTAAATTTCACTTGTTAGGTTCGGTAGGAAAGGTTGGCAAGGTATTAGCCAACCTGACAACTTTTGCAGGACATGTTTGGACGCAAAATTGACTTTTATCTCAAGGAGAAACGGTTTGAAGGATTCTAAAGCCTAACTTTGAGAGCTCTATATAAGAAAATTCTTAAGAAGAGATCTTTCAATTTTTATCATCTCTTTACACCACATTTTATCATTCATATTATCTTCCACATCATAAAAAATACATCCAAAGGTCTAAAGCGACATGCATCAATTTTGAGAAGAAAAATCAAGTTAGAGGTTCGCGATAACCACCATATTCATCATCCCGTCCTCCCCTCCACCACCATCTTCATCATCACCTCATACTACACCCTTATTTTCGTCATTATCAACCTCTTGTTCTACGAGGCAAACATCCACCCGTGTCATTTCTCCTTTTCCCCATGCATGCAAGTTTTGGTGCCACCACCTCGAGGTTTGGGAGTTCTTGAATTAGAAGGAGTCACTTCCATTGTTCTCCTTTTAAGCTTCTCTTTGAATTTTCCCGGATGGGTGCTAAAACAAATGATACACCTTAATTAATTTTCCAAACTAAATAAATATGACTCTACTAAACAATGTGATAAGTCACCTATAAATGGACAAGTTTATAGGAAACTATTGGCCATACACAGTAAAGTTCGGCACATTCGATACTTATCAAAATGAGCCGAACAATGTGCCCAACATTCGGCGCATTATCATACAAAAAATATTATAAAGCCGAACACAAAGGTTCGAGCGCAATCGATTTTCAAAACATAAGCCGAACTGTTCTTAGTCTGTAAAAAAAAAAAAAAAGAAGTTAAATTGCTAAATTTGCCAAACACTACTCTGGAACTTCCAAAACCCAGAGGAATCATCGATTACATGTCAGAATTCAACGAAATACGAAAAACCAAGCAATGGGTTTGTGGGAAATACCTTTCTATGTGCAATTTTAAAGAATCGGGCTCTATTTCTCGCTCTCCAATACCAATCAATCCACTATCCTCTTCATCACCATCTTTTCTAAAAACCCTAGATTGAGATGCTACAGAAGCAACACCAGGATTCGGCACCATATTTCTGGGGCATCGCTTAACACGAGGTGTCATTAATTTGTTTAATCGAGAACTTAATCGAACAAAGAAATTTTCAGAATTTTGTTTGTGTTTTGGAGAAGAAGATGACAAGAAGAGTGTGAGAGAAGGGTTAATTAGTAATGGTTAGTGAGTTAATTAGTGGGTGGTTAGTTAATTAGGGGGTGGGTTAATTAGTGGGAGAGTTTTAGGATTAGAATTTAATTAAGTGGAAGGGTAGTAATGTAATTTAAACTAGGCAGGGGTATTATAGTAACTTAAGCATCATTATGGCAGCCCTTATAATTTTGCATTGGGTGCCATAATATCTCGTATGCCCCCAAATTTTTTTGTATGCCCCAAATTAGGGTTCTTGTTAAAAGTCCAATAGATTTTTTGTTAACTATGATTTTGCAGACATACCCACATAAGATTTTGGCTGCGAGAAGGTAAAAGATGCATACTATATCTCGCACCCTTTTCTAAGATGATAACCTAGCTAATTGTTTGTGTCAAATGACAATAATCAAATGTCCCTGCGAACAGCCACACTTGATGCTCTTTCAAAAGTAAAAGAAAAAGCCACACTTGATGGTCGTGTAAAATTGGTTAGAGTACTCGGTAGTATTCTTTCTGAACTCCAAGCAAGCAAGAAACTCGGCAAACTTCTTCATGTTGCAAAGGTAATTGGGAATTGCAATATTGCTTTTGGTCAGATTTCAGTACTCGGATATTATGTATGTTATTAGAGCATCACAGAGAAGGGAAAAGGACATCCTCCCGGCAGAAGCTATTGTTGATAAAATGCATGTGTGGCGTTTAAAATTGGCCAACATTTCTTATCTTTTCTCCGAAATACCAAATCAAAAATGAATCGCCACGGGGAGGGACGAAAACCCAGCGTACACCAAATCAAAAATGCATATCGCCAAGGGGTGGCGAAACCCCGCACACACCAAGTTAAAAGAAGAAAAGTATGCCCGGTGCGTAGCACGGGCACATATCTAGTAAATATAATAGCGATAACGTTTTATTGTGTCATTCGTGGAATCGAAATATTTATATTGTTTCAATGCTTGGATCTCGATGACTCTTCTACTGTCTCACCTGCAGATTCTTTTCTTCCCAATCAAAAATCTTAAGCGACAGGGCGAGGCATAGCCGAGCCACACCAAATCAAAAAAGGCATCGCGACGGGGCGGACGAAGCCGTGCAACACCAAATCAAAAAATACACCGGCAGGGCTAGGCGAGGAGCAAACAAGTCGAGCTTTACCAAATCAAAAATATGGTTAAAAGAAAAAGATATCCAATGCATAGCAGACATGGACCAACTGATGGTGGATGGTTGCGGGGTCCACCCGGTGCGTAGCACGGGTACAAAATCTAGTCTTTCCTTTACAAAGAGGAAAATAAACTCTTGGTTTTCAAAGAGGAATGTTCAAAGAGGAAAATAAACAATTGGCGAATGTTCAAAGAGGAAAATAAACTCTTGAATATTTTTTCTTTTCACTACTTTTGTTTCATATTCTAATATTCGTTCTTGGTTTTCTTTTTAATCTGATCAAAGAGGAAGATAAGCCCTTGATGCTGATGCAATTTATTCCAAATTGTGGTATATTGATGATTGCGCTTTAATTTTAATATCAGTTTGTCCAGTTGTGGTAAGAGTAGTTTAGGTCATATATTTAGAATCACAAAATAAAATAAAATGGAGCTACTGATGTGTCAAGAGCACCAACGGTGGGAAGGAAATCGATCTTGGAGACTGTGCTCAGGTTGACAGGCTGCATTGTACACACTGACCCAGTCTTTGACTTGCATAGCGTACATAGTGTGTGATATTTTCTTACACACAATTATGTGCTATGCTTTGCATCTTCTGAATTTGCTATAAATTTGTGATATTGTAAGTCTTACAGAGAGCTAACTGAAATATAAACCTTTTAGGGTATCACAGTTACAACAATGTTATTTGGATTTTATATTTGGAGTGTCATACTTCACCATTAGACTTGCGCTTCCATCCACAGTTCCAAGTGCTGAGGTGGCGTGGAAGATGGAAGATGGATGGATTCCACCATAAGACTTGCTCTTAGTACTACTACAAACTCAACTTTAATAATGTGGACATTTAGTTTTGAGCTGCCAATGGGCTTCTAAGATTTAACATCATATTTCCTATGAGTTTCTGTGTGTTGTTAAAAGTCCAATAGATTTTCTTTTGTTAACTATGAACTATGATTTTGCAGACATACCCACATAAGATTTTGGCTGCGAGCATACTATATCTCGCACCCTTTTCTAAGAGTGATGAGCTAAAGCATACGTCATACTTTGGTATGTTTATCTATCATCGTTCCTTGCCATTTTTTTATCAATGGACTCTCGGCGGAATCTGCAAATTTTAGCAAACTCTTGCAAATGTGTGTAGGATTGGCAGTTGCTAGAGATCTTTAATTTTTTTTTTTTTTTTTTTTTGAAGATAGATTAAAATTGATAACACGGTGCCAAGGAGGCACAAAGGTACAGAAAGTCATAAAGTTTACATACAGAAACAAGAGCTAGAAAAGCCTAGCTGAAAACAAGAATTACAACTTACATCTGGTATATTTTACTCCCCCAATTTACGACGAGGTCATCAAAAAATAAACCTTTGAAAGCTTTGGTCGGTAACCCCCATTGAAATAAGAATGCCTTCACGGCAATGATTGTATCATCTTCAAGTTGAGCTTTGTTATGGAAGCATCTTCTATTTCTCTCTAGCCATGTAGCCCACCAAACCGCGTATGGAAGATTATTCCATATGAAATCTTGAGTATCATCGGGCCATTTTCGTCTCCACATATTTAAACAAACTGCGGTAGTATTAGGGAAAGCAATTTTAACCTGACAGTACTTGAGGAAATAGCTCCAGACTTTATAGGTGTAATCACAATGTAGAAGGATATGGTTAGTCGATTCATCCTCCTTTTGACATAAGAGACATTGTTGAGAAGATATTGTTATTCCTCTTCTAGCCAGATTATCCAAGGTTGGAGCAGCATCCCACATAGTAGCCCATAAGAAAAAAGAGACTTTTGAAGGTATGACATCATTCCAAATCAGTTTGGGTTTAGTGAAGTCGATACGGTCGGTGGAGACATTCGTGTTTTGCATTTCATAGCAGGAGCTAACTGTAATTAAGAGTCGATACGGTCGGTGGAGACATTCGTGTTTGCAATGGAAGCCAAGACCTGCTGTCTTCTTGATTTGCTAGAGATCTTTAATTAAGAGAAGAGTAACTATGCAATCTCTGTGATTTGCTAGAGATCTTTAATTAAGAGAAGAGTAACTACTGGGCAATCTTATGAAGTCATGAACAACTCAGGGTGCCTAGATGATAACCTAGCTAATTGTTTGTGTCAAATGAAATGACAATAATCAAATGTCCCTGCGAACAGCCACACTTGATGCTCTTCCAAAAGTAAAAGAAAAAGCCACACTTGATGGCCGTGTAAAATTGGTTAGAGTACTCAGTAGTATTCTTTCTGAACTCCAAGCAAGCAAGAAACTCGGCAAACTTCTTCATGTTGCAAAGGTAATTGGGAATTTCAATATTGCTTTTGGTCAGATTTCAGTACTCGGATATTATGTATGTTATTAGAGCATCACACAGAAGGGAAAAGGACACCCTCCTGGAAGAAGCTATTGTTGATAAAATGCATGTGTGACGTTTAAAATTGGCCAACATTTCTCATCTTTTCTCCGAAATACCAAATCAAAAATGAATCGCCACGGGAGGGACGAAAACCCAGCGTACACCAAATCAAAAATGCATATCGCCAAGGGGGTGGCGAAACCCCGCACACACCAAGTTAAAAGAAGAAAAATACGCACCGGGCACATATCTAGTAAATATAATAGTGATAACGTTTTATTGTGTCATTCGTGGAATCAAAATATTTATATTGTTTCAATGCTTGGATCTTGATGACTCTTCTACTGTCTCACCTGCGGATTCTTTTCTTCCCAATCAAAAATCTTAAGCGACAGGGCGAGGCATAGCCGAGCCACACCAAATCAAAAAAGGCATCGCGACAGGGCGGACGAAGCCGTGCAACACCAAATCAAAAAGTACACAGGAACGGGCCTAGGCGAGGAGCAGCTGAAGTCGAGCTTTACCAAATAAAAAATATGGTTAAAAGAAAAAGATGCCCAATGCATAGCAGACATGGACCAACTGATGGTGGATGGTTATGGGGTCCACCCGGTGCGTAGCACGGGTACAAAATCTAGTCTTCTTCCTTTACAAATTTACATGTCCAATTCCCTATTATCATGACGAAACTAAATTGTAAGTACAAATTTTAGTTTTATGTCAATTTTTTTTGGTCGGACGTCCCACCGTGGCAACGGTCATCTAGTTTTATCAAAAACACAAAAGAGGAACTTCAATAACATTAAAGTTCACTACCTAAAATGATTATTAAACAAATTTAATCTAGAGAGTAACTTCAACAACTTTAAATTTTACTACCTAAAATGGTAATTAAACAAGGATATTACATTTTTAATCAAAATCATACAAGTCATTATAGATATCGGCCGATATTATCGGGAAGATATCGTATCGCCGATATACTGCTTCTCGTATCGCTCCAGAGCGATATCCGATATTTCGGCGATATCTCGGCCGGTATTGACTACATTGCTTGCGACTAGTTGTCCGTTTTTCAAATCGGATGTTGTTTGTGCTCTTTTACGGTCTGTCTGTTTGTGTCTTTCGCTGACTCAGGCTCTGGGGCTGACTCGATCTAATTCGTGATAAACCCTGACTCATGGACCACTAACTTACTATAATGAGTTTTTAAAACAAGGATTTCATTTTTCTTTTTTCGGTATCACTGATAAACCCTGAGTTCACTTCAGAGACAAAAACGAAAACGTAAGAATTGTTTTTGAAGATGACAACCAATGATGAAGAATCCATGGATTGAAGATCAACACACATGTATTTGGGGAAGGAATATTGCTTCTATGAGAGTGTTTTGATAATATGACTATGATTATGTTTTTGGAAAGGAATATTGCTTCTATGAGAGTGTGTGCTAGCAATAGGCACAAGACTCAGCAGTATGACGGTTTTACTAGGAACCTAAAAATAGATCGTATATCTTGCGCGATCTAAATTTACTCACTTCATAGGTTTTGTGATCACGCCCCTCTCGTGTAAGGCGGCTTTCTTTGTGCTGCATCGCCAATTAGTCCCGATTGCTAGTAGCGTCTTGGACGAGTCTCAGGTTTCTGGTATAGTTTTAACAACGATAACCGGGTTATCTGGCAGTTGAGTCGGACTGAGTCGCAAGTCCCCAATCGCTGGTAGCATCTTCAACGAGTCCCCAGTTTTCAGGTGTAGTTTTAACAACTGATAACCGGGTTATCTGGTAGTTGCGTCGGATTGAGTCGCCTTCCCCCACCATCTTGACATCTGGGTCGAAGAACGAGATCGACAGTCTGACATTGTAGCCGATAGATCAATCCTCCCGCGTGGTCGCCAATTGTTTATGGGTAAAAATCGTTTTTGCCGATTTCGGTAAATACGGTAAGTGAGAAACTGGTTCAAACCTAAACAAATGTGCTTTGCACGTGAGCACTTTATAGATTCGAGAGATCAATCTGTACAAGTCCGGCCAAAACCAAGAAATGGCCGTTCCAGACTTGCTTCGGTCACAAAGTGGAGGAGAAGGGTTGATTTGGGGAGGGAAGCAAAGAAAGGTGTTGAGGAGAGTAGTATCTCGACTTGTATCGAGAAAGTGAAAGCTTAGGAAGCTTGCAAGAGATGAAAGCTTTTGGGAGAGCTTGCAAAGTTTCCTTTACGAGAGTGTAAGTGTAGTATATTTCTCCGACCGAGACTTGTTGTCGGTGGAAATAGGTAAGACCTATTTATACAAGTCGAGATTGAAACGTACCCTAGCCTCATGAAGGAAGAGAGTAAAGGGTGAAATAATGGGAGGAGGTGGTAACCATACGGTTTAATGGGCGAAAACGTTTTTCACCATTATTTCCTCTTTTATTTGACCGCTTTATTTCTTTTCACGCTTTCTTAATGTGAGCGTAGTGTACGCTGATCTTGTGACCGCCAAACCAAAACCACGAAAGCATCCCCGGTTGTGTTGATATCTCGAGTGTTGGTTGCACCTTGAGTGCAAGTGGTCTTGCTAGTGGCGCGTGTGGCATGTGCGGAATGCCCTTGTTGCGGGTTGTACCTCGAGTGTAAGTGGCAATGCCGAGGCCGCTAGTGGCGTGCGTGGAATGTGCCGGTGGCATGTGCGGAATGCCTTGGTGGTAGGTTATACGTTGAGTGTAAATGGCAATGCCAGAGCTGCTAGTGGCGTGCGTGGCATGTGCCAATCGCATGTGCGAATGCCTTGGTGGTAGGTTGCACGGTTTGCAAGTTAGGCTACCAGCGTGTGTGTTTGGCATGTGCCAATGGCATGTGCGGAATGCCTTGGTGGTAGGTTGCACGGTTTTCAAGTTAGGCTACCAGCGTGTGTGTTTGGCATGTGCCAATGGCATGTCTTAGAATGCCTTCTTTACGGTAGGTTACACGATTTGCAAGTTAGGCTACCAGCGTGTGTGTTTGGCATGTGCCAATGGCTCGTGTGGCCGTGTTGACCTAGTTGCAAGTCTTGCAAACCTAGGGCGCTATGTTGGGCGTGGGCCAAAGGCATAGCGGCTTAGAAATATGGCTTGCGGCGCGTGTTGGCATGTGCCAATGGCACGTCTTTGCCATGTTGACCTAGTTGAAAGTCTTGCAAACCTAGGGCGCTATGTTGGGCGTGGGCCAAAGGCATAGCGGCTTAGAAATATGGCTTGAGGCACGTGTTGGCATGTGCCATTGGCACGTGTGGCCGTGTTGACCTAGTTGCATGTCTTGCAAACCTAGGGCGCTATGTTGGGCGTGGGCCAATGGCATAGCGGCTTAGAAATATGGCTTGCGGCGCGTGTTGGCATGTGACAATGGCACGTGCGGCCATGTTGACCTAGTTGCAAGTCTTGCAAACCTAGGGCGCCATGTTGGGCGTGGGCCAAAGGCATAGCGGCTTAGAAATATGGCTTGCGGCACGTGTTGGCATGTGTCAATGGCACGTGCGGCCATGTTGACCTAGTTGCAAGTCTTGCAAACCTAGGGCGCCATGTTGGGCGTGGGCCAAAGGCATAGCGGCTTAGAGATTTGGCATTGTTGCCATGGTGCGCGAGGTGCGGCTTGGGTTGGCATTGTTGCCGCGGTGCGCGGTATGCGGCTTGGTTTAGCATTCTTTGCCATGGTGCGTATGCGCGCTTGGTTCGACATTGTTGCCATGGTGCGCGATATGCGGCTTGGTTTGGCATTCTTGCCATGGTGCGCGATATGCGGCTTGGTTTGGCATTCTTTGCCATGGTGCTGTGATATGCGGCTTGATTTGGCATTGTTGCCATGGTGCGCATGATATCTTTGCTTGATTTAGCATTGTTTCCATGGTGCGCGGTATGCGGCTTGGTTTGGCATTGTTGCCATGGTGCGCGATATCGGCTTGATTTGGCATTGTTGCCATGGTGCGCAATATGGGCTTGGTTTGGAATTAGGGTTACGTGTCGAAAACCTAATCGGTATTTTGAAAAATACCCCTATTAATTGTTTACACCTGAGTTAAATGCTCTTAGTTAATGTGTTGCGGGTAACACTAGGTCATGGGTTTTTACGATTTTATCCTTTGTCTAAAAACCACCATCAACACCGATACATGTTACGGCATAGTATTTTGCTTAAATTTCTATCTTTGGAGCAGGGATGAAAAAGTATCCTGAAAATTATTTTTTTCACTTAACTACCGGCATTGATAGATTTATATCGTGCATGCCGGCATTTAGTTCCGGCATTGAATTTCATCACTTAGGCGTGGTCTTCATCATTTCCTACATGTTCTTGACACTTAGGCGTGGTCTTCATCCTAAATAACCATGCCTGGAACTCACTTTCGAGTGTGGTCTTCATCCTAAATTTCTATCTTAGGCACATGATGAAAAGTATTGAGAAAATTGATTTTTTTTTCACTTGACTACGGCATGAATAGATTAATATCGAGCATCTTAGAATTTAGTTCCGACATTGAATTACATCAATTAGGCATGGTCTTCATCACTTCCGGCCAGCGTGACCTTCATCATTTCCGACATGTTCTTCATCACTTACGGCATGGTCTTCATCATTTCCCGACATGTTCTTTATCGTTTCGACATGTTCTTCATCACTTAAAATGAGAGAATGAGAAGATAATTTGAAAGGAAATGGGGAAAATTAGAATTTGAAAGAACCCACAATTGGGGATATGAAAACTAATTGGGGGATATAGCTACAAGACAAAATAGGAGTCCCAATAGCAATTCTTGGTCACCCCTTATGTAATTATTTTTTAATTCCTAATTTACCCTCACTAATTAGGTTTAGTCGTTAATAATAATTAGTAAAAATCATAAGTATTTGGGGGATAGATTAGTGTGTATTTTTATTTGTGTTTGGGTGAGAGTAGAAGGAGGGAAACAAATATTTGAGAGGAATTTCTTTTTTTTTGAAAATGGAAGATGATTGTGATGAGAGAATTACCGCTAATAAGAGGTTGAAAAATTTATTTTTTTTCTTTGAATCCACCATTGTTGCGGACTGAAAAAGCTTGGTGCCGGCATGGTATTCAACCAAAAACCCATGCGGGCAATTGTTGGAAATGTTCATAAATTGTTTGCCACTATCAGGGGTTTGGGGGGGTATGCCTGCGTCTGGAGGCATGGTATTTTGCTCTTCAGAATGTTGATTTTTCTGGTTTTGATCTTCAGAATGTTGATTTTTTTCTGGTTTTGAACAGGTACCGGCATGGTAATCTAGTTTTCGAGCATGCCGGTACATGTTCCGGCATGGTATTTTACTTAAATTTCTATCTTTGGAACAGGGATGAAAAGTATCCGGAATGTTGTTTTTTTTTTTTCACTTGACTACCGGCATTGATAGGAAATTCTCGAGCATGCGGTATCATGTTCCGACATATGGTCTTCATCAATTCCGGCATGGTCTTCATCACTTCCGTTTTGAATTTTTACGGTATTAATCGGTCCCTTGCGGCATGGTCAGTTGATATGAAGACCATGCGGTATTGTTTTCAAGCATACCATGTTGCTTTATTTTCTATGCCGGAAGTGGACCGATTAATACGGAAAAATTCAAAGCGGAAGTGATGAAGACCATGCGGAATTGATGAAGACCATATACCGGAACATGATACTGGCATGGTCTTCATCAATTCCGGCATGGTCATCATCACTTTCGAGCATGATCTTCATCACTTAGAATAAAAAAAAAAATGGTTTCCAAAGTGAGGAGAAGAGAATTTGATATAGAGTGGGGACAGTTTAGAATTTGAAAGGTCATCATCACTTTCAAGCATGATCTTCATCACTTAGAATAAAAAAAAAATTGGTTTTCAAAGTGAGGAGAAGAGAATTTGATATAGAGTGGGGAGAGTTTAGAATTTGAAAGGGGAATGGGAAATATTTGGGTTGCAAAGCTCCACCCCTAAATAAGATTAATAAGAAGTGGAGATGGAAATGGGGATATGATTTTGTTTTTTATTTTGTGGGAAGGGTATTTTAGTATTTTTAGCCCCCAAAAATCACCCCCTTAGCACACACCATGGGTTGGGGGAAGTAATTCATATCCCCCAATTAGTTTCTATATCCCCAATTGCGTGTTCATTTGAAAGAGAATGGGGAACATTTGGGGGAAGTAACACCGGATTATCGTAAAAATTTCGTATCGGCTCATATCGGCCGATATTATCGGGAAGATATCGTATCGTAGATATACTGCTTCTCGTATCGCTCCAGAGCGATATCAGATATTTCGGCGATTTCTCGGCCGGTATTTGC
>JAJJWW010006951.1:0-85354 GCA_023531295.1 Papaver armeniacum | reverse complement strand
TTTTACAACTCTTTGCTAAATATCAGTAGAAAGTCATATGTTTTACAACTGTTTTGAAGTAAGAGTTGTCGTATATCATCACTACCAACACTTAGGACCAAGGGTTTCGATAAGAAAAAAACGACAACTCTTTAAGAAAAAGAGTTGTGACGACATTAGCTATATACAACTCTGTTTTATAAGTGTAGTGACTTAGCCTATGACAACTCTCACAAGTGTTGTGGAAGAACACTAAAAATATGATAATGAAAAATATGTTAGAGGAGATTCGAACATGAACCTTTGCATGGAAGTGTAAGCTCGTCAACCATCCTTTAAGTTCACAAGTTATGTTTTTTTTATCTTTTTTAAATAGAAACCTACAACAACACTTATAAGTGTTGTTGAAGTAAAAATATATAATGTTGGAAAAAATGAGGTTATAGGGAGATTCAGACATGAATCTTGCATGGACTTCTAACTCATCAACCATCCTTCACCGTTCATAAGTTTTGGCTTTTTTTTTTCTTTTTATTAAAAATGTATAACAACACTTATAAGTGTTGTTGAAGTAAAAATATAGAACATTAGAAAGAAATGGGGATGGGGGATTTGATCCTCAACCTCCTGTATGAAGTCTGCACCACTAACCATACCTACACTATTACATGTATTGTCAAGTTTGTGGTTCTTTAATACACTAACTTTATGACAACCACTTCATAAGAGTTGTAAAACAAAATGTAATGCTCAAAAATAATGCTCGAGTGGTTGTAGCAAGCAAACCGCAAGCCTTCTCTGTAAACAATCACATACACGCCTTCTACGTAAATAATTATATACATTTTTCACCTACCTGTAATATTTACTTTACTCACTGAGATAAGGGTAGTCAGATAATTTTCCACGATCTCCATAATATTTATTACCTTTATTTCTAGTAAGGGTAATATGGTGATTTTAACAATTTATAATATTTAGTTTACTTATTTTCCGATAAGCATGAGTCGGTCATTTTCATAGTCTTCGTAATATTTATTGCATTAATTTCCAAGAAGGGTAATATGGTCATTTTCACAAGCGGTGATATTTACTTTAATTTTTTCGATAAGTGTAAGTCGGGTCACTTTCACAATCTCCATAATATTTATGGCACAAATTTCCATGAAGGGTAATATGATCATTTTCACTATATGTATTATTTACTTTACTTATTTCGAGATAAGGATAGTTTAGTAATTTTCACAATCTCAGTAATATTTATTACCTTTATTTCTATTAAGGGTAATATGGTCATTTTAACTACTGGTAATCTTCGAACTGGGATGTTCAATTCGATATATTTCTTATCAATTACGATATATTTCTTACCTGTAAATTGATGGATTGAGTCGTTCTTACCAAGTTTCGAGTTAGAGTAGTCAACTCGCGGCCGAGGTTTCGATCTCGGATTACAGTACGCATACAATATGCGAGAAATAGGGTTTTCTTAAGGTTTCGTAAAATATCTCGAAGGAATCTTACTGTAAATGGATAAATTACGTCGTTGCTTACCAAGTTTCGACTTATAGTAGTCCACTCACGGCCGAGGTTTCGTTCTCGGAGCACTGAGTATGCATACAATATGTAGAAATAGGGTTTGTTTGAGGTTTCGTAGAATATTCGGAGGAATCTTACATGTAAATGGATGCATTCATTGTTCTTACCAACTTTCTAACTTATAGTAGTCCGATCGCGGCGGAGTTTCGATCTCGGAGCACAGGTATGCATACAATATGCATAAATAAAGTTTGTTAGGTTTAGTGAATATTTTGGAAGATCTTACAATAAATGGATGGATTGATAATTCTTACCAAGTTTAGACTTAGATTAGTCGACTCACGGCCCGGTTTCGATCCCCGGATCTGCGTACGCATACAATATGCAGAAATAGGGTTTGTTTAGGGTTTAGTAGAATATTTAGGAGATCTTTTATAAATAGATGGATTAGTAAGTTCTTAAAATTTCGACTTAGAGTGTAGTCGGCTTCCTTGAGCGGGTTCGATCTCGGATCTACGGTACGCATACAAATATACGAAATAGGGTTTTCTTAGGTTTGTTAGAATATCTAAGAAGGAATCTTACACAGTAAATGGATAAATTAAATAGTTCTTCTGAGATTTCGACTTAGAGTAGTCAACTCGCAGTAGGGTTTCGATCTAAGATCCTGTACGCATACAATATCTGAGAAATAGGTTTTTAAGGTTTACGTAAAATATCTAGAGAGAATCTTTGTAAATGGATGAATTAGTCGTTCTTACCAAGTTTAAAGCATAGTAGTCCACTCACACGTCAGGTTTAGTTCTCGGAGCCTGGTATCTAAATACAATATGTAGAAATAGTTTTGTTTGAGATTTAGTAAGAATATTAGGAGGAATGTTTACACCATAAATGGATGCATTCATTGTTCTTCCAACTTTCAACTTATAGTAGTCCAGTCAGCGATTTGATCTGAGCATACTATACATCTGATATGCATAAATAAAGGTTTGTTTAAGTTTGTGAATTCTTTGGAGGAATCTTACTGTAAATGGATGGATTTAGTGGTTCTTACCAAGTTTCGACTTAGATTAGTCAACTCGGCCGGGTTTGATCTGGATCACAGTGCCTTACAATATCTGTGAGAAATAGGGTTTGTTTAGGGTTTAGTAGTATTTCGGAGGAATCTTACACCTTAAATAGATGGATTAAGTCGTTCTTAAATTTGACTTGGTGGTAGTCAACTCGCGGCGAGGTTTCGATCTCGGATCTGATACGCTCCAATATGCGAAATAGGGTTTTCTTAAGGTTTATTCAGAATATCTCGAAGGAATCTTACGTAAATGGATAAATTCGTTCTTCTTAGAATTTCGAAGCTTAGAGTAGTCAACTCGCGGCGAGGGTTTCGATGCAGGATCCACGGTACGCATACGATATACGAAATAGGTTTTTAAGGTTTCGTAAAATATCTGAAGGAATCTTACTGTAAATGGATGAATTCGTCGTTCTTACCAGTTTCGACTTATAGTAGTCCACTCACGGCCGAGGTTTCGTTCTCGGAGCCTGGTATGCGTACAAATATGTAGAAATAGGGTTTGTTTGAGGTTTCGTAGAATATTGGGAGGAATCTTGCACGTAAATGGATGCATTCATTGTTCTTACCAACTTCCAGCATAGTAGTCCGATTCGGCCCAGGAGTTTCGATCTCGGGCCTGGTATGCATACGATATGCATAAATAAGGTTTGTTTAAGGTTTCGTAGAATATTTTGGAGGAATCTTACACGTAAATGGATGGATTAAGTCGTTCTTACCAAGTTTCTGACTTAGATTAGTCAACTCACGGCCGGGTTTCGATCTCGGATCTGAGTACGCATACAATATCGCGAAATAGGGTTTGTTTAGGGTTTAGTAGAATATTTCGGAGGAATCTTACTTGTAAATAGATGGATTACGTCGTTCTTCCGAATTTCGACTTAGAGTAGTCAACTCGCGGCCAGGTTTCGATCTCGGATCCTGGTACGCATACAATATGCAGAAATAGGGTTTTCTTAAGGTTTCGTAGAATATCTCGAAGAAATCTTACCTTTAAATGGATGAATTCGTCATTCTTACCAAGTTTCTGACTTACAGTAGTCAACTCGCGGCTAGGTTTCGATCTCGGATCTGGTTTGCATACAATATGCGAAATAGGGTTTCTTTAAGGTTTCGTAGAATATTAGAAAGAATCTAACATGTAATGGATGGATTCGTCGTTCTTACCAAGTTTCGACTTACGGTAGTCAATTTTGATGATGTATCATGCTAAGTTTGAAGTCGAGAACCTCTCGGAGCTTCTTGGTTCATAGATTGTATCGCTATTATACCAAGTTTGAAGTTCGAATCGACATTGAGCTTCATACTTATCGATTTTGATGATGTATCATGCTAAGTTTGAAGTTAGAACCCTCTTGAGCTTCTTGGTTCATAGTTTGTATATTGTTATACATATTCATCAATTTTGATGATGTATCATGCTAAGTTTGAAGTCAGAGCCCTCTCGAGCTTCGTGGTCCATAGATTATATGCCATTATACCAAGTTTTGTTCGAATATTTCTGCTATCTAAGGGGGTCTGGGGCGTAGCCCCGTATTCTGTTCTGACTGGCAGTCGGTGGAGTAATCTAGGGGCAACGCCCCGGTAAATCCCTGGTGACGTAACTGTTTCGACAGTTAGAATCATATCCAGAATCTTCGATTCCAACAGACGCCATTCATGTTTGATGAAGAAACTAAGAGAAAGCACAAAGAAACACACCAATTATCGAATTCATTTTTCATTTTCCCGATTCATTCTTATACATTTTTTGTATTTTTTATATCAGAATGTCGATAACAATGTCCCTAAATTTATTAATATTTTTTGGATTTTTTTCATGTTGAAGGTTGATAATAAACCGAATACATGAGTTCGTATATAGCACAAAGAGAACACACTTTCCTTGATCAGTATGATAATCCCTAGTCAAATCTCTACCATCCAAATATATCCCTAATCTGTATGACATTCCCTAACTAAATCTCCACCGTTCAATAAAACACCAAGCGAAATTTCCCTTAAACTTCCATTTTCTCTTCTAATCTCTCGAGTCTTAGCCTCGGAAGATAACCTAGCTCGAAAAAATTTCTCTGCTTTTACTTCTTCCACTTATGGATCGGCCATGGCTTCATTTGAAATACTTAGCTGGTTCTATTTTTTTTAAGAACCACAAATCTAGATTCTTAAAATTCCAAATTTGAAACGTATGACCATTTTTCCTTTCTTTTCGGTTGAAAACCTGAGTGTCTACTTGGATAGGTTTGAAACTTTAGTTGCTGAATTAATGGATAAATGGAAGCAAAGGTGGTGATTGAAGTTACAGAGAGATGGGTTCCTTTGGATTTTAGAGGTTTTGATAGATTGGTGATGAGATATCAAGATCGATGGTGGTGGTTATTATGATGAAGAAATTGGGATATTCGTGAAATTCAAATTGCATATGAGGAGTGAAGCTCAAGCTTGGCCGTTGAACCTGATTTCGAGTTGGTGTTGCGGTTAAGATGGAATGGTTGATGTTCAGGTAAAATGGAAGAGATGGAACAGACAGGTTAGGACTTTGTTTGAATCCGAAGAAATGTTGGTGCTAATGATTATTGGGTAATTTTCTGTAATTTCACCTTGTTTTCTTCTTAATTTCTCATCATTTTTATTTAGATTTTAGAATTATGTTGATTTCTTGTACAAAAACCATGGATTTTACATGGTTTATGGGTTTGGATTGATTGTTGTTAAATAAAAATTTTTGTTTTGAATTTCAATTGTATGTTGTAGATGTTTGTGAAGGATGTGTGGAAGGAAAACAATAGGTTTTATATGAATTTGATAGTGGTGATTTTGATTGTTTTTTTTTTCTTGACACAATGATGTTGATTGTTACACAGGAATTTAAGATAGAAATGTTGGGTTGCAGTTGAGGTGGAGGTTGCAGGGGTGTAGCTAAAGTTGGAGTTACAGTAGATGGTGATATCTGAGGTTGAGTAATTGGTGATGCTAGCAAGAAGAATCAGATGAGAATTGGGTTCTAGATGATGAACATCTCGTGGAGTTTCAAGAATGGGCGGGCTTGAGAGAAGAAGAAACTAATGATGCTGCCATGTTTTGTAGTATGTTGAAGTTCAATTGAAGATAATGGATGATTGAAGATTCATCGGTTAAGGAATGTTCTTAAAGGGGATAATGATATTAGAAGTGGTAGAACTAAAGTTTCTTCTATTGTCAGTTACTCATCTTTGCAAAGAGCGTTTCACCAATTGAGGTTTCTTCGCGGATTACGAAGAAGCCCGATGATGATTTTGTCGATCGTTCAGATCGAATTGGGCAGAGGGGTTATTACTGGTTAATGTTATGTAAAGACACCTAAGTTATTTTTCTAAAACATCGTGATATACGATGTTGTCTTCCACTTAACAATTGATACAACAGAAACCTAGCTCAACAGTAATTTGATAATTCAAGTTATTTGATTGAGTTTCAAATTTCCACAAATTGGTGGCAACCGTTAATTTTGTCTCGTGTTCATAATACGGGAGTTTTATATACGACATACCGATGGAACCCAAATTAGTTCAAGTAAACCATCTCTTCTTTCTTATGTGAAGATATTTAAAATGCTCTTTCTCATGAATCCTGGTTTATTGAGGTTCTCTTGATTTTGCAGTATATTCCTCAGAATGGCAAACTTCATGGTTTATTGAGCACATTGAAGCTCTTAAATCTCCTTGGCTAATAGAGTTGGGTGCCTTTTTTATATATTTCCATGGATCTAATGGAGTTTCGGAGCAAGTTTGTCGATCAATTCTTTTGTGATCCCTGAGTTGGATCATCCCTTTAATGACACATTGATGGTTTTGGATTATTCAGGAGTGTAAGCTTGGACTAGCCTTGTTTGCTTGGTAATGCTTTGCTTTTCATTCATTATGGAGATGGTTAACTAATCGATATCGATATGCTTATGCCAATTTTTTGGTTTTTTGTTTGGCAGGAGATTGATTTTAATCCTTAGGCTTTGAGTTGCGGCCATATTTTCGCTAATCATGTGCTTGACTCGATATTAGATCAAGCTAGAAACTCGGGAGCGATGAAAGGATCTGCAGACACCTTCACCAACTTCTAGCTCAAAAGGAGTTTACGAGGACATGTTACTACGTCCGGGAACCATTAACACCAGTATCTAATCCTACCTCACAGGACACAAGAAGTTACCAATCATGATATCGTTTTCTATAATAATGGGTTCCAAGGATGATGGTCCTTTTAGGAGGTTAGATGACCACGAAAAATGCACCTTTTTGGAGGTAATATCAACTGAACTCTACACTTTAAATTTGTTTGATGGCATATGATCTATGTACTTTTTCCGTGGTTCCCGTATTTTGAAGGAAATGGCCCTGTATGTCTTAGTTCTACTCTTCAAGGACGTTATTCTCGTCTTCTTGTTTTTTGTCGTGGTTCTCCCCTGTTTGATTCTTTTTGTCTTTGCTTATCAATTTTTGTTTCTCTTATTTATGCGGGAACCGCATAAAGTGAAGTTGCATTTCAAGGGGTGGGAAGAACCTTAGGTAAGACTTAGCCCGAGCAATGTTGCCCGAGCAAACCGGCACTCACATACACACAACACTGCCCCAATTGCTCCAATATGCCTAGTTGTAGACGATACGTTGCCATCAACCTCTATTCGATCGAGGCTAGCGAGATGGAACATGAATGGTTGCACGCTTCAATTATCGTTAATCGTCGGGTGACATTCGTGCTTGTTCTCGTAGCTTCCGTGATGATATTCCAAGGTCTTAAGGCCGCCGAACCAAAATGCAAGTGTCCTGGAAAACCTAAAGGAGAAGGAGTTTTGTCGTATGAAGATCCATCTGCGGCACATGTGTGGAGGGTTTTATAACAAGTAAGTTTGAAGGAAATGTTTGATTTTGATACGTATTGCTCATATCCAGTTAGTATTGACACAAGCTTTCTCTTGCTTTTATCGGGATTACGAATTGCGGGGTAAAAATATCGGTGTTACAATGGCGGCAAAATCTGCACTCTTAGTCTACACACGATTTTGGACAAGGGTACCTTTCTTTTTCCCACTCTATTTCTAAACCCGTATTCAAAGTTTGTTTAAACTATGAACCATGTTAGTCTATGTGGCATCACAAGGGTGAGTATCTTTGTCTTTTGTTTGATCATTTATGAATTGGCATGTCAAATATTTAAAAAAAAGTTATTTTAGTGTCATTGTGTTTTTAAATGCAATGGTTTGCATAAGTATTTACTAGTGGGTGAGGTCGCCACCATCTTGAAATATTATTTGAATTGTACTCTTAAGTGTAATGGTCTGACATAAAGTGCTGCTAGTAGATGTCATGCTCGAAATATCATTTGAGAGGTCCGAAAGTTGTGTGGCACGTTGCATTACATACTTAATAGGGGTAGCGAAACATTGCTAAGAATTCTCGATTTTGGATGGTCTTAAACCCGAAGTTGGTAAATTGAGGTGAAGAGAATTTGTGAATTTAGCCCATTTGTATTTTGAAGATCAATTATCCAACATCTCAATTGTCGAGGGGTGTGATAAGCATCTCTCTCGCATTAAAAGTATTTAATACTTCGTTGTGTTGTACATTTGTTGATTCAGCTTCGTATAATATAATAACATCAACAAAAGCATGCTCTAACTTGGTTACAACTTGCATATTATGTGATATGGCAGCTAAACATAGTTTAAGTTGTCAATAAGCCGGATGTTTCTATTTTGACATTGTTGGCATAGTGCTATGACACCATAGGTTCAGAATTGCATAAAGCTAGATGTTTCTCTTTTGATATGTGAAGCAATGCGAGATAAAATCTATCTCGAGAATTTGTTGTTATTCATGTAGTTCCAAATTCTAATGGCTCTATCGTTCTCTTCTCTTTTTGGTTATTTCGAGCGGTGGTGGTGGTGGACGTAGAGAACTACGAGATGGAGGTTCTCGTGGGTGATAGACATCAACATGGAGGAAACTATTCACGCCTTATCGATGGAATGCGCATCGATAAGCTCATATGCGAAGTATAATGCATCCTTTTTGTTGGAGTTGTTTAAGAAACTTTAAATTTTGTAACAAACATCTATATCAGTATCCACGCCATCTTTTGAATGTGTGTGTTTAACACTGGAAGGTTAACAATGTAAATGTTTACACCTGCAAATGTGAATGTGAAATACTTTTGGCAATTCGCTTTCAGCTTTAATTTTTTTTCAAAATAGGTTTATGCACACAACTTCTAATAAGTGTTGTGTTCCATATTTCAACTACACAAACCGGAGGTTGTGAAAGAATGTCTTTACAACATAACTAGGTGTTGTCCAACATAGTTCTACAACTTTAACAAGTGTCGTGCAAATCTTATTCATAATAGTAATAAGAGTTGTTACATATTTCTCGCAATACACATCCTAGGTTGTCTAAGATAGTCCTTCAACTTATACAAGTGTTGTGTTACATATTTCTACGATACACATCCTAGGTTGTCTAAGATAGTCCTTCAACTTATACAAGTGTTGTGTTACATATTTCTACGATAGACAACCTAGGATGTCTAAGATAGACCTTCAACTTATACAAGTGTTGTGTTACATATTTTTACGATACACTACTTGTGTTGTCCAAGATACTCCTACAACAACAAGCAAGGGTTGTGTTAGGCTTTCAAAAAAAAAATCAAAAAAGAATCACAACTTTGGCAAAATATTGTCGAACCATGAATCACATCACACTTTACAACTCATATTCAAGTATTGTAGAAAAGCTTGGACTTTCTACAATACCCCACCTACACATACATAAAAAAGCGTTGTCGTAGGGGTACTACAACGCTAATAAAGTGTCGTCAATGATGATTTTTCCCCTGTCGCAAAGCAAAGATCATGTGTCTGTCACGCGATATGGTTAAGGAGTTTAATGAAGGAGCTAAATGGAGCAGGAAGAACCGACTACAATATTTGTGGACAACAAGCTCAAGAATGGATTTTGATAAGCATGTAAATTCTACATTTTATACCCATATTTATATTAATAGATAAATATTTTAGTTATTAATACTATTTTAGTGCTTTTGTAGAAAGTACAAGTGAATTCATCATCCGGCGAATAAACAACAAAATGTGAGACTTAATGGTGTTTGCGATAAAAATGGCAAAATGTGGTTGGCTCTGGTACTTCCATATATCAACAACCATGACGGTGAAATGTGGTTGGCCCGTCCCATGTATCAACCACAATGATCAAATATGTTGGTTCGGGTATTTTATATATCGCACTTATTATGTCAGCATTTCTATATATCATGCGAACACTTATTACGCCTGCCTGGTATTTCTATATATCACAACACTTATTACTGCCTGGTATTTCTATATATCGTAGCTTGATTACCACTGAGATTCTATATATCATCAACCACAATGAGGAAATGGGTTGGCCTGGTATTTCCATATATCAACCAGGGAACCACAATGACAAAAATGACAAAAATGAAGTTGGCCTTTTGAGTATCTCCATATATATCATGAGATAGAATTGTTCATAGCGAGGAAAACGCATCAAGGAATTGAAATCAAAGTGGGGTTGGCATGGAAAACTGAAAATGGGAACTATTTTATCTTTCTTACTTTATTACAAATATATTCCACCGAGAAAAGATAATTTATTTGTCACGTGAAGAATTAATTGAGAATATTTACACGTGACTATTTTGGAAATAAATAACTCTTTCTTCATTTAGGAGATTTTGGAAATAAGGGGAGTTTATTATTTCATTGGAAGAACGAGGTGGCAATACTATTTGGGGGAAAGATACTGATGACGACATCAACTTGCATGCAAGATATTTCATTGAATAATTTATTTTCATACTTTGATTAATGAAATAAAAGAAAAGGAAGGTGTATAAGAAGGGGAGGTGACTATTTGAGAGGGGGAGCCCGGCCATAGTGTCGCTAAGGAGAGAAGGGTTTTGAAGTTTTATTTTTGATTCTTCATTTTAGCTAGAGTTTAATTTTAATATGTTTATGGCTTTTGAGAAAGCCATGTCTAGCTAGAGCCATGTTAGGGCTTAGGTAGAAACCACTTTTATTGTAAACTCTACATTGATATGCTTAATAATGATTTGATTGATTAATAGTTCTTCTTCATATAGCTTGGTATTTAATCGTTTATGTGATTTTATTGATTATTTATGCTTTGAACCGATATTTTGTGCTTCGGTTAAATCCCTAGACGTGGTATGCAAGGATAGATAGGTAATGCTTTAGAATCACTACCCATGAAGCGAAGGAAACTATAGCGGAGAAACATTAATTTGAAAATGCATGAAATATATTCTTAAAGATTAGTAGTAGTTTGAGTAATTAATTGGTGGAAACCGAAAAATCCTAATAACCCATTCTCGTTTGTTTATCCTTAGAATTATTATTATTTTTTTTGTTCCAAATTTCAAAATCAAACATCATCTCGTTGGTTACTTAATTTTTGATATTAGTTGGTAGAGTATTTCACACTTCTCGTGGGAATGACCCGCATTTGCTATCGATACTACAATTGACCCCGCACTTGCGGATATAACTAGGTTTTATTTAATCGTTAATTTGGTCATATAAAATCTACACGGCTTTAGCAAAGAATCCAAGTGTTCCATGACCGCAAAGCAAACACATCTACACTCTGTACCATTTTATCCGAGAGTGCATTTCGTAAAATAAGGTACAACTAAAATACACAAAGTCTCAAGACCAAGTTGCGGATATATTCACGAAAACCACTAAAGCACGATGTCTTCGTCAAATTACGAGAAATACTTGAGTTTCAAGCAAATCAAGTTTAAGGGAGGATGTTGAAAATATAAACTTGATTATGCTTGATCAAAGATTAGAAGATTCGAGAATCGAGACTTATCTATACAAGTCGGTCACTAGATAAGCCCAGAGCTTTCTAATAAAGTTGATGTCTAGTAACTAAGCCCAAAAGATGTTTAGAAATGTCTAGAGTCTCTACGACAACTAGAAATATCTAGATGAGTCAAACATGATTGTAAAATGTGAATTAGCTAGTGAATGTTCTAGAGAAGGCTAGAGCCTATAGTGTGGGTTAGTGTTCCTATAAATAGGGCGTAGGCATTTTGGTGGAGTTGTAATCGAGTGAAAACACCAAGTGAGGTTAAGGTGTAAGTACAGTGAGTCGTGAGTTTGTAAACAAAGTGAGAGCTAGTGGTCCGTGACAACGGCTTTGAGAAAGTAATAAAATTTGTTTCTCCCAACTATCATTTGAGTGATTAGAGTGTTCAATTGAGTGAGTGCTAAACAGTTCCTAATCCCATTTAACCTATTAATTCCAAAATCATTTCCAACAAAATGGTCCGTAAGCAACCCATCTATTTCTCCACCACACATCTTCATCGTAAGCTTTATGTATTATGCAAGGCGTATCGATTATTATAAAGGCTGGCTGTCAATTTATTTGAATTTTCCATTGGTAGTCTTTGCCTACAATTGTTTGAGGCCGATGAGTTTCATCAAGAAACTTTTCTGATGCTTTGCGGACAACAACAGAATCAGCGGTTTCCACACCTGTTACAATTAGAATATCACTCATCATCTCATTACTTGCCTAAGCAAGGAATAGCTCAACTTGTTAAGCCAAGGATTTCCGATATCCGGGATAGGCGGAATGAAGGTAATTTGATCTTCAAATCAAAGCTTAGTTCGAGGGTAGTTTGGTTTGTCACCAACATTTAATGCATATCTTTATCCTTAAGAGCATCTCCAATGAGGGTGAAAATTTTATTTTCTCATGACACATATTTTTTTAGACCTCATTTACATAAAATGCATCTACAACAAGGGTCATATTAAATAGAAGGGTGTCAAACTAAAGAAGTTCAAACCGGAAATCCCAGATGAAAAAAACCGATGCAAGCTAATCGGGGAAGGTCAGAAATGATATTAACATTTTCATCCTCCCTAACCCATTGAAGAAATTCACTAATGTGATTACCTTGCTTCTAATACTTACTATTATCCAAACTCTCTACACTGTTCTAAGCTTTCATCTACACTATAAAATTTATGGTTTGACTGACTGGAAAGTTCAGGATATGTCCAACTTACTTGAATTTTCTCAGCACATTACGTTATTTTGTTTTCCTTCATTGAATTTTACGTTGTTTAAGTCTACTTGTATGGTCGACTTGATTTTGGTACCTATTGTTAAAAGATACGGCATTTACTTTCATATATTTGCTATATCTTGTTTCTCTTTGTGTCATATTATGTAGTTATTAGAATATATCTTGTAATATCTTATTTCCTTGTGTAGAGTCTTTAGTCCTGTATAAGTTGTTGATATAATCCTTTGTGTAATTCATTCAAATCAGTGAAGAAAACCTTTTCTCCATAACACTGTTGTCATGAAAAACTTTTTCATGGCATCGAGCTGACAATCAAAACCCACTTCATTCGTAACAAATTCATCCGTGAAAATCATTTCTTTCTTCGAGTTATTATCTAGTTATCAAAACCCTAATACATCATAATTTCCAGTTATCTCCTGTCATACCTACTGATCGCTTTACCATGTCTCGAAAGATTATTCACCGATTACAGTCAAGTTTGATGGAACCAACTACAATCATCATCATATCTCATGAGAAGTTTTCTTAAGGAAAAGGGATGTGGAAATATGTTGATGGACCGAAAGAAAACCAAGCAAGTTACGGCGTTGTCATCAAAGATAAGGAACCTAAAGATTCTTCATCACAGGATCCTAATGAGAAATGGGAAGTTAATAATCACAAGGTTATTACGGGATAGGAACATAATTATCACGTCCATAAGTATGCGGCTCATCGTTTGAAGTAGCCAGGATGCATGGGACTTTCGTCGCAAAAGGTACACTTGAATTAATTTTTCCCAACGTTATAAACTTGAGCAGGATATTCGTTCTTTGAAAACAACAAGGTGATCATTCCATTTCTGATTTTCATTCAGATGTCAATCATAGAATCAACTGGAGCTTATGGAACCTAAGTGGACATCGTCTGAGAAATCTAACGAAATATAGAAGAGTCTAGACTAGTTCAACTATTGATGGCATTGAGAGAGAGTTTGAAACTGTCAGAGCTTCAATCCTTCATCGATCTCCTCTCCTAACTGTAGAAACTTCTCTCTCTGAGCTTATCACTGAAGAGACTCGTAAAAGAGTTAAACTAGATGTTCAAACAAATCCTTGCAGTACCAACATGACCAAGCTACAACTCACAAACAACAATCAAGGGGTTCACGGATCTTTCTCAAATCCAATGTCACAATTGTAAGAATTTGGCCATATTGCAAAGAAGCTGTCGTTATCCTCGCCCTCAAGGTACTTCTCAAAGCTTGACATCTCAAACTGCACCTCCTGGCACACCTCAATGTAACTATTGCAAGGCATTTGGACATTTGGTTGGGAATTGCACTTCACCCTCATCCAAACTTATGCGAAAGTAGAAGGAGATACAATAGCACCTGTTCGGGCACATCTTTTGTGATTTGACTAATAATTCATATGGTTTGGAGAAACCACAAGATGTGGTGCACATTCCACAACACCAAATTTGGCTGAAATTCCAAGAAATGGTTAAACAAGCTTTGTCCATTGGTAATAATTCTACAAAGAGCACCGCCTTCTCAATTCAACGAGGTATATACTCGGCGAATGGTTCCTTGACTCGGGGGCATCAAATCACATGACCTTCAACTCAACTTTGTTTGAGAGAAAGTATCTTATTATTTACACCTAAGATTCATACTTCGGATGGTATAAAAATAACTGACTAGTCATATTGGCCATATTAAAATCTCCTAACAACATACATATACAAGATGTGCTTCTTGTGCCTCAAATCGAGAATGAATCTCATATTCATTGGACAGTTGTGTAATCAAGGTTTTAACATCTATTTCACTTCTCCTGATTTGTTATATACGGGATCCCGGGACAAAGAAGCTTGGTAGGGATAGGCCGTAGAGTTGGTCGGCTATATCTTAAGGAGTCTCTGAACTCGGCAATCCAAGAACAAACTTTTGTCGCTCTCGCATCTGAATTACCTTCCACAAGTATCACCATTTATATCTTGGCATTCCATATCTCTTTCTCCCGTGTTACCTACATGATTAATAAAGGTTATTAGGAAATATAACTGTAGAAAAGGAACCTCATTGCATTGCTCCGTAAAATGGGCAAACAAAACCGCTTCTTCCCTTTCAATAAAAGTATTACTCATCTAATGCACCTTTTGATCTTATACATTTCGAATGTTTGGGGTAAGGCCCTTTGTAACAAAAGGGGGAGCTTTGTACTATGTTATATTCATTGATGACCACACTCGTGTATACTTGGATCTCTTTTCAAAGACCAGATCGATTTGTGTAACCATGTCACGACTTTTCTAAAATGATCAAACGCAATTTGAAAAACAATCAAAACCTTTCGTGCAGATCAAGGTGGAGAGTACATATCCAACCATTTCAAAGAATTCTTAAAATCAGAAGGAACTCTTCTTCAACTATCTTGTACAGAAACTCCAGAACAAAATGGTATTGCTGAACGAAAACATCGTCATATTATTGAGACAGACTAGAACACAACTACTTTCCTACTCTGTCCCTTCAAATTTTTGGGGTGAATATGTTCTCACCGCAGCCTATACCATTAATCGTATTCCTACTCGTGGTTATAGGAGGTATATCTCCGTATGAGTGTTTGTATAATAAGAAACCAACTTACTCTAAACTCCATGTTTTCGGTTCAACTTGTTTCTGCTTCTTCTTTCGAACGTGAACGAAACAAACTAGGGAAAAAGAATACCATTTATGTCTTTTTAGGTTATGGTATAGAACAAAATGGATATATATGTGATGATCCCGAAACTGGATTGTTACGCATTTCTAGACATGTAACGTTTTGGGATAAAATTCCTTTTTGGTCTCTTCCTAGTAGCAAAGAATCCTCTTTAGAAAACTTCACTTATCTTGATCCTTTTGAAGATAATTCCGTTGAAAATTATTTGTCACCAGAAAATCCTATAGTCCATATTCCCTCTGAACCTGCAGAAATTACTGAAATTGAAGTTACAGCTGATCACTCTATGGACCATCCTGACGTTGCATCTTCAACTAAGGATCTTGTACTTGAAGCTGTCTCACTGCCTCCTCGTGTCAGACGACCACCAGCTAAGTATTCTGATTATCATTGTTCTTTGTCAACTATCTTGTCATTACATGAACCTAAGATTTACAGGGAAGCCTCTATCATACCAGATTGGCAAGACTCAATGAAAGAAGAGTTGATTGCACATAGACTAGAAGGTACATGGGAAATGGTGGATTTACCTCTTGGAAAACCTGTTGTGGGAAGTCACCGGGTTTATAAAGTCAAGACTAAATCGTATGGTACTTTGGAACGTCAGAAATCTCGTGGTTGTGGCTCAAGCAAATACACAACAATATGGCATTAATTATGAAGAGACTTTTGCTCCTGTTGCACGTATGACAACAGTGCGTACGCTTCTTGTTGTGGCTGCTGTACATCGTTGGGATCTTCATCAGATGGATGTTAAAAACGCATTCCTACACGGAGAACTACAAGAAGAAGTGTATATGCGTCCACTACCAGGTCTATCTTACTCTCCAAATCAGGTATGCAAGCTTCGTAAAGCTCTTTATGGTCTCAAAACAAGCACCTCGTGCATGGTTCGAAAAATTTTCTACTGTTATTCTTAAAATTGGGTACAGTCAAAGTCCGTATGACTCAGCAATGTTCATCAGAAAATATAAAAAGGGGATAGTACTTCTTCTTCTATATGTCGATGATATGATTATCACAAAGAAGTGACACGTAGGTTATACAATCATTGAAATCTCATCTAAATTTATGCTTTCAAATGAAAGATCTCGGCCATTTGAGATACTTTCTTGGAATAGAAGTTGACGGATCATCTCGAAGGTTATTTTATCTCACAAGTTAAGTATGCCACCGAGATTCTCAATAGAGCCGATCTAACCGATAGCTAGGTCTCGTAAACACCCTTAGAACTCGAATGTTAAGCTCAATTCTATCGATGGAAAAGCTTTTCCCGATCCAACTTTAAATAGACAATTAGTGGGTAGTCTAAATTATTTGACTATCACAAGGCCGAACATTAGTTATGCAGCTCATGTAGTGAGTCAGCTCATGTCAGCTCCTCGTACCACACATTTTGTCATGCAGCTTCTCGAATTCTCCGATACATCAAGGGTACTCGTATCAAGGATTACAATTCTCTTCTCAATCAGAACTTCATCTTCATGCTTATGCAGACTCAGACTGGGCAGGCGATGTAACAGACACAAGATCCACTTCTGGTTATTGTGTGTTCCTAGGCAACTCTTTAATCTCTTGGCGAAGTAAGAAACAATCAGTTGTTTCTCAATCCAATGATCGAGGCGTAATATAGAGCTATGGCACACGCTACTTCGTAAATAATTTGGCTACGATGGTTACTTGGTGACATGGGCATTCATTTGACACATTCTAATCCTTTGTATTGTGACAACAAAGTCGCTATTCATATTGCTCATAACGATGTCTTTCATGAACGTACAAAAATATTGAAATAGATTGTCACTTTGTACGTCATCATTTCAAGAAGAAAACTATCACACTATCGTATGTAAAGTCGAACTTCAGCTTGCATGATCTCTTCACCAAGTCCTTGTCTTCTCCTAGACTCAAGTTTTAGCTAGCGAACCTCAAGATGTGTTCTGTACCATCTTGAGGTTGGGGGTGTTAAAAGATACGGCATTTACTTTCATATATTTGCTATATCTTTTTTCTCTTTGTGTCATATTCTGTAGTTATTAGAATGTATCTTGTAATATCTTATTTCCTTGTGCAAAGTCTTTAGTCCCGTATAAGTTGTTGATGTAATCCTTTGTGTAATTCATTCAAATCAGTTGAAGAAAACCTTTTCTCCATAACACTGTTGTCAAGGCAAACTTTGCCACCTATGTGATGGAAACAGAGTGGATATATGTACTCTATACATGTTTGGAATTGATTTTAGTGTTTTTTTATCTAATCATTTTACTACTGAATAAGACATACAAAATCTGCATCCAAAATGGCTTAACATCATCACATTTGACAGGATACACAATAATACCCATGGGGTCGAAGTATCATTATCACCACCGATTGGAATATATCAACCTCTACTTCGTGGAGCCAACTCTATGAAATTATCTTCTTTTTTTTTTTTTTTTTTTTTTTGACTCAAAAGGGTAAGACAGATTAAAAATTCAGTCATCACCAAGAAGGTAACAGATCGAAAAGCAAAAACGAAACAACTCAATTATAGCAGAGCTAAAAGTTAAAGTACGGAGAAATAATCAAAAGCAAACCCAAAAAACAAAACTACACTAGTGCATTACAAGTGCCCCAGCTTATTCAAAAACATGGTTGAACTCAATGTGCACCAAGAGATTTCGACTGGAAAGAAGGCGGTACACAGGGATTCCCCCCCCGACAATAAGGCTAAGTCTATGGGCTAGATATCTAACTACTAGATTGGCTATCCATCGTCACCGGGCAACCCTAAGTCTTATGGGATGACGAATCTATACGAACAAGTCATCACAGCGTCGAACGCCGAACCAAACAGCTGCTAAAAATATACTAATTAAATCAAGGGAATTAGTCATTTCTATCCCAAAGATATGGGCTATACACATTCTTGCCCCATTTTTTCGAGACTTTAAAACTACCCTGTCGTTTAAAGAAACAACAAACTCATTAGATAAGTGGGACCTCGTCGAGCTGTCAATTGAAAGTCCAGGTGTTAATATCTTGTAATGGGAAAGGACGATATAACCTTTCTTCTTTGTTTCAACTCCATCGAACAGGTTAGTATCGTATGTAAGATCTCGTTGTTAGAGAAGATGGCGGGAGAGTGGCGAGAAAGATATGGTTTGGGAAGATTACGTGCATGAATTTAGGATATATCCCAAACAACTTCATTTGATGTATCCTTATCAAGATGTTTCCCCGAAATTAGTTAGGGTTTTTCTTAAATTTGTTACTCTATCAAGATATAAAGAATGAAGGTCTAAGTTTGTTTCATCCATAAACCAGTTGATAAGAGTGCGCTTTATTGAGAAAACCTAAGTAATTTTAATGAGTGATATCTCGTATTTTGAAGAAATGGGGAAGAAGATAATGGTTGATGAAGAGTTACCAACAAGAACTCGGCCGCATATACTAAAAGGTATATTTTCATTAGCTAACTATGCTTTTCATCTTTGTTATTATGAATTTTTGGTTTTCGATTTAGGGCTTTCTTACTGGTTCAAATTAGGGTTTTCAATTTTTTCAATTTAAGGCTTTTCAAATCGACTTCAAAATTAGGGTTTTCGATTTAGGGATCTTCACAATTAGATCTTTATAGTAGTTTATGAAATGATAAGTGTTATGTTGCTTTAACATTACATGAATTTTGTTAAATGAACCGGTCTATTAATGGTACTTTGGTGGGTTTGTATGGATAATATGCCTCGTGGCTCGGTCCCGAGATTTTGAATTAAAAATAAAATTCAGAGGATGCAGAAATGTGATCATGTCTAGAAGCTGTGCTTGATAACTTTTTTTTTATCTACTTCTTTTGTAAATGGTGTGATAACCTTCATTTGTCCATTCTCCAAAAAAGCATGTACACAGATAAGATGATCCTCTTGCAAGGGCTGTCGTTTAATGAATTGGTTTTTCATAGAAAAAAAAATTAATTTCATACAGTCAATTATGTTTGAATATAAGGGTCATAGACTCATAAGAGTTGAAATCTTTTACATTGATATAAGAGAATTCTTGTTACACTTAATTTTTTGTTTGGGGATGTCTATGAGTGCCATGTGCATAGCCTGTTTTGTTGTATGTGTACTGTGGTTTTAGTAGTTTGGTCCAAAATACTCTTTAAAGAACGTCTTATTTTCTGGAAAGGTTCAAAGATATGATTTTGATTCGAAAGTTATATTCTGAGATTCGTATGCTTATAGCTAAGGGATATCTGTCACTTGATTAATGAGTTCCTGAATCGAATCTATTCTTCTTTTTTTTGCGTGGCTTGAAATATTTGACTGATGCATACAGAGATTTGAGAAAATCTACTGATCATATATGTATCTGTTTAGGAGAGTTTTTTTGGCATTTTGTGTGTGAATTTTCTAGTGCAAATCTGTTATAACTTATTTTGAATGCTAGTGACTTATTATTTTTGTTCTCTTGCAGTTACATGGGACCTAATTCTGGACATATGGTTGCAAATACTTGGAAACAGGACAAAGCAAATGACAGGTGATTTATCTTACTTGTCATAGTATGCTAGTGAAAGATGATATTTTTCTATTAGCCGATAGTTATCCCCTATTGTGTAAAGGATCATGTTTTGTTGTGTTAAGCCATGCCATAAACTAGGTTTTTATTTAGCATATGATGAATAAATGTTACCCATAATACCCCTTTTATTACGTAATGTGGGTTCTACACCTCGAAAGGGCCAAGGGCAACTTTATCTCCCAGAAAAGCCCAAGGCTGATTGAAAAAGCTAAGAAGATGGTTGGCATTAGTTTAGCTAAGATGGTTCTCGATTTTGAGAAACATGTCGAGGAGTCGACACAGGATACTCAACCAAATGTTGCTGACAACATCAACCCTGGTGGCAGTCAAGTCATTGTGAATCTAGATGATGATTCATTGGGTACTGAATTCTGGAAGTCAGCCTCTGATAAAGTAGATGTTGTTGAAGATGCAGTCAATGCTACCAAGGAACCAATGTTGCACCTTGAAAATATTAATGGAGATGATCGCCATCCTCGAAGACCTACCATGGAGCCAACAACTCATATACAGTGAGGGTGAAGATGATGCAGACTGGAAGGAATTTTTACACAATTTTAGTATGAAAAGCAATAGTGGTGAGGGTAGCGAGGAAGCAGATGAAGGTAATGTTTCTATTTTGGAATTTCAGATTTCATTAAAAATGTTATGTTTGCGGTTTGATGTTAATGTGGACTTTTGTGTGTGTCTGAACATGTAGATGATCATTATGACCAATTGTTGGAGACAGATGATGAAGTTGAAGGTAGTGTCGGTTTTTCGTTAAAACTTTACTTTGTTTATAACGATACTCGACGTGTTGCTTACTTTTTTCTTGTTGGTTTTCATGTGATGCAAATATCCAAGGAAGTTAAGGAACCACTGATTGATTTTGAGATTGAAGAGGGTAAAATAAAGGAAATTGGTAACGGATCAGAAGATGATTATGGTCCTGAAATGGTTGATAGGCCATTACCTAATCATGAAGTTAGAGTGGTTGATAATGGGCCTTGCATAATGTTAATAATGTGCCCGTAAGGAATGTTGATAATGGGCAACAATGGTTTGATGACAGTGATTTTGAAGATTTCCTTGTTGCTCGATTTAGTGGATCCCGAGTTATTCCCTCGAACTGTAACATGAGCTACGAGTTGTAGCTGATGACAGACTGAGGAGGGGATGGAATTTCCCGACAAGACCGCTTTAAGAAACATCTCGAAAATATTGTGTATCTACTAGGACAAGATACGGGTTACGAAGAGTGATAATATTAGAGTCAAGGCTGTGTGCAAAGGCTTTGGAGAGCCCATTCTATGTCCGTGGTACATATCTGCAAGGAGGATCCCCGGTGAGGCGACTTGGAGCATAAGAGATTTCCACTTGCACCATACTTGTATTGGGGATCCTTATGGCAGAATTCATGTGCAAATCCTGAATTTGTAGCTCAACATGTGATCAACAAGCTAAGAGATTCACATGGCAAGACTCGTACCAAACCTTAAGAGATTGCCACGAGTTTTGGACAAGCCACAACACCTTGATCCCGTATCACGTTGCATGGAAGGCTAGAAACAATGTGTTGGAGCGGATAAACTAAGCTTTGATGAGAGTTTTAGGCTCATACCAAGTCTGTGTGACATGATCAAAAGGACTAATCCTGGATCAATTGCTACTTTCACTTATGGAAGGTAATATCATTTCTTTAATTTTTCGTAAAATTGATTAGTTTGAGTTCTAGTTTTTAAAATTTCCTTGTTTCTTCAAAAAGAGAGACAATTGCTTTGAATCTGTGACCGTATATTTTGATGCCTCTATGAGGGGTTTTATAAATGGTTGTAGAAATGTGGTTGGGCTGGATGGATGTCACCTGAAGGGAAAGTATGGTGGCTGCCTACTATCTGCCACTGCTCTTGATGGGCAGAATGGATTGGTTCCTTTGGGTATCATGGTTTGTAGAAACGAGTGTGCGGAGAACTGGTTCTTGTTCTTGAATAATCTCAAGCCTAGATTGGTGATCATCCCGTTGCGCCAATCAACTTCATATCTGATAGATGAGAGGGTTTGAGAGACGTCTGTCCCAAAAGTTGTTCCTACTTCACCATATAGGTTCTGCTTCAGGTTACAAACTACCGCTAACTTGATCATTTTATTGTTACAAAATACATAAAGTATGTTCTATACTAACCCTCTAATTCATGGCAGGCACATGTACGCAAACTTCAAAACGCACTACAAGGGATCTAAACTGCACACACTTTTCTGGAATGTCGCAGAGCTTATAAGCCTAAACACTTTCAGGTTTGTGTTAGTCCGTAAATGAAATGAGTGACATTTTTTATTCTTAGAAAGTAAAATTCTTGTAACACTAAATATGTTTCAACTATAGGCACACATGGATAGTATGATGTCAGAGAATGTTAGTGCTTGTGAGTATTTGATGGGCGAGGATCCTAAAAGCTGGTGCAGGGCCTTTTTTGACCACAAGAGCGCTTGTGAACACTTGAGTAACAACTTTTAGAAAGTTTCAATAACATGATAACCAACATTAGGGAGAAACCTGTCTGCAAGCTAGTTTTGATGTATGGACAACTGGTGATGGGGCTGTTTTACAAGAGAAGAAATGCTTGTGTTGGATGGGATTCTGGGATTTGGTTCCCTACGCAAAAAATTACTGAAGAAGATGTTTAAGAAAACAGGAATATAAGGTAGAAGGAGCGGTTCTTTGGCAAGCTTTATGAAGTCACAAGCATACATAATACAATATTCACTGTTGACCTTGAGAAAAATACTTGCAGCTGCATGCAATGGCAGCTGAGGGGTTTCCCCTGTCAACACGCAGTCTGTGCTCTGCAGCAAATCAGACCCAATTGGGTTGAGTAAGTGTGCAGAACACATGTAGTTTTAACCATGATTCTTTATTTATTACCAATATGTGAAATGTTAAACTTTGTTTGTTTTTCTTGTGTGCATTTTTATAGGTATTGTGCCGTATACTACTCGGTAGATAACTACATGACCACTTATGCCCCGATATGGTACCATTGGAAGGGGCTCGAGGACCTGGGATGAGGTTTTTACCTAACTCTCAACTATTCATGTTTACTTGTATTTAATTGAATCGATTTATGTGTGCACTATGAACTTAGACAACCTTCTACATTACATTATTAGGTTTACCTTATATATGTGTGTATCTGCTTAAAGTACAATTGTGATTCATGAATTTAAAGTACTCTGTGAAATATCTAAACTCAATTCTTCTCAATTCTTGTATGAATCTGTACCTAGCTACTTAATGGATTCTAGTGCTTGGATGTCGGATTCAGAGACCTGCGGTAACATATATAGTGTAGATATTTAGGATGTTAAATCTTTTGCGGTGCCTAAGTAATCATTTTTAGTATTTTCATTCATTCTTTGTTTTTTTTTGCTATGTCTATTACTTGGTAAGATTATTGTACACCTATTACTTACTAGTTTGTTGATCTCTTTATGCAATATTAACTACCTTTGTTCTTCTCTTATACAGACCAAGAACAACTATTGTTCCTCCATTGCTCATTAGGAAACCAAAGGCCTAGGAAGAACAGAAGGAAGGCCTATAATGAGACCCTATCCGAGAAGAAAGTCGTGTGTTTGAAAGAAATGCAAGTCTGCACTGGTCACAACAAGACAACTTGTCCTGGTGGTGCAATTGGCTCTAATCCAAAGAGAAAGAGTTCTACATCCGAAGAAGGCGAACTGCGTTTCAATCCCAATCATCATCACAAGCTGGAAGTGCTGGTGGTTCTATGCCTGCAACTAAAAGCCAAGAAAAACTATGACTCAGCAGTAGTGTGCTATGAAGATTTACTTAAAACTAGTTTTGGTTAGGATGTCTTTTGTTTGCTTTCAAGTGAGACCTATAAAATTTCCCGCATTTGTTGTTTATTTGGTTATATTTTAGTTTAGTTTTGATTTTGTTTGGATACTAGCCATCTCCCCGAGCGATTGTTTTTGGATGCTTCAGTATTGGATCTTTGGTTCAATGCTATTAATAAATGGTAGTGTTTGTGTCATTAGCTTGCCTTACTCTGTTTTTACGATTTTATGGTTCTTCCACTGGTTTCTAACAGGTTAACAAGACAAAATTTGAAGATAAAATTTCTGCACTTAAACTTGAATGTATATGGAGACACTAGGAAAGCAAATGTTCTAGTTAGTTTAATCAAGGGTATATTGGGCATCTCAGATCACCCTAAATTTGCCACATGGCAGTTAACACCAGTTAACTTGTAAATCGGATGGAATTCTTTGTAACGTGGATGCTTTATAAGTTTTCAAAAAAACGGGATTATTTTGTAAACAACTTGAGAAAATGGGACATATCTGTAAATGACCCATTATTAGGAGTAATTAGTATGGGGGAGTTTTTTTTGGGTAGTAATATTGTTTGAATATAGGATTCGTTTTTAGGAGAGATTTTTTGGGAGTAATTTTAGGGATAATTTTGAAAAAGAAAATCTTAAATTTAATTAATTTCATTTTTAAAGTAAAAGGATATTTTAGGAATCACATATTATTATAACTAATTATGGGCTCTTTATATATAGAATCCTAATGATGGATTTTTTATATAGAAATTTATTTATTTGGGCTACAAATAATTTTTCCCGTTTTAATATATTACGCCACTTATAAAAGTCAGGGTTTAGGTTTACCAGTCCATTAAATATCCCATCCTCTTTCGAATTGGACTCGCTGTTTCAGGGAGAAGGAGAAGAAGGGCAATGGCAAGGAGAATGCGGGAGCGAAGGAGAAAGGCTATAAAAATTACATTGCCAACCATACCGCAGGAAATCATTGAGGAGAACATACTCACGAGGTTACCTGTCAAATCCATATCAAGATTCAGGTGTGTCTGTAAGAATTGGTGTAATAATCTATTCGAAAACCCTAGATTTACAAAAATACATCTTCAACATGCTATTGTAATGAATAAGTTTAATCTCTTGGTTAGCGAACATTTAGAATTTGGTAGGAATCCGGGAGCACCTGGCCTATGTACCATTGATCATAACGTTTTATCAGCACTTTCGGTATCTTCAAAGTTTATAGGTTCTGCAATGGGGATTGATTTTCCATTTAGGTCTGGAGTACGCAGCACTAAAATTCATGGTTCTTGTAATGGTTTGGTGTGCATAGAACCGTGGCTTAGTGATATTTGCATTTGGAACCCTTGTACAAAAGAATATAAACAAGTACCAAAAACCCCAGTTGAATTTCCTTCTCTAGACACCTTCGGACATATATGGAGTTTCGTGCACGGGTTTGGTTATGATTCCAAAGTTGATGATTATAAATTGTTAAGAATTGTAGATTTTTGGAAGAAGAAGTTTCTGATATTAGGGTTTATACATTAAAATCAAATTCATGGAGAAAACTTGGATTTATGCGGCAAGATTTTTCAATTGGTAAACGACGCGGTCTTCTTGTTGAAGGTGCTCTTCATTGGCTTAAAAGTACATATCCTGGTGAAACCAGAACTTCAACTGGAGTTATTTCTTTTGATATTTGTGATGAGACATTCCGTGTTACGCCATTACCTGACAACCGTTCCGTTAACGACATCTTTGATTTGGGTATGTGGGACGGGAAACTTTGTCTACTCCTTGGGGATGAGATTACGAATACTTTCACTGTGTGGACAATAAAAGATTACACTTGGACTAAGCATTTGAATATCATTGGACATGTATCTGATGGTATGATATTTGGAAGCCCGATTCAAGTTTTCCAAAACGGTCAAATCCTATTTAGAAGTCTTGAATTGAAGGATCGGAAAGTTGGTTTGATTTCTTATGACCCAAAGCTTGAAAGTGAGAGAGTTTTGGAAGTACGTGGTCTTACAACACCCTGTAATCGCGAGTTAGAACCTTATATCGAGACTTTAGTTTCATTGAACTCTGGTACTTTTGTTGGGATGAGGGCTATGCGTTGTGTGTGGTAAGGTATAAGAACCACAAAATTGGTCAAAAAAGACCAAAATCAATAATTCTTGGGTGAAAAACACTTAGTGTTTTGATCTTTTTTAAATAGCCAAAAATTAAAAGATATTTGTTTAAATGGACAAAAATTTAAAAATAGACGGGATGTAAATCGTTTCATCCTGTCCATTTTCAAATATTTTTTCTTATTTTTATTTTACGGGATGCATCCAGTTTCATCCTTGCTATTTTTAAGTACCTCGGGATGAATCCGTTTCATCCTTGCTATTTTTTTTTGGCTATTTCACCCGTATTTTTTTTTACTTGTCCATTTGAACCGTGTTTTACTTTTTTTTTGGACAAATGACCCATTTTCTCTATAAGAACCATAGTGTATTCCGGCGCATATATTTTTGGTAATTCTTGATGCATGTGAACCTCTCATCATGCAATTTTCTTTTTAGTGGTTAGATTTTTATAAGCGAATGACTGTAATATATGCGAACCATTAAGGAACAGTGAGGACTGTTGAAATTAGTCCTCTTCGATCAAATTATCAAATGCTTTGATATCTCCTGCTAAATTTAGACATATGATGGTACTTCTTTTTGTAGTACTTTTCACGGATCCCACCTCTAACCCGATTCCCAATATTCATAGTCATAACGGGGGATACATGAGAGATTCACAAACGTTCCAACAAGGAATCGATATCAAAGAGACCACCAGAAATAAGCAAAAAGTAGAAACCATTGATTTGGTCCATGGTCTTGCCCATGCTACGTTAAATATCCCAAGTGGCTCGAGAGCATTTGTATCATTCTACTGTTCTACACTAAAACACGAGTAAGCTGTTATAATCATACTCATATAGAGGTCTTAAAATCATCTTTATTTATGCCCACGAATCCTGTGTGTGTGTGTCCGTCTAAGAAATAAAAAGGGTCGGCAAACGAGAGTCAGTCATCTTGCAACATAACAGACTAACGACTCTATTCTAGGTCAAAAAAGTCGAAGTAGCAGAATAAGGGTTAAATCATCTTCAACCTAATACACTAACGATTTTGCATAAAATAAGCATGCAAATGAAAAGTCGTTAGGGTATCCACTACGATACTAACGACCCTTTAACCAAACCGCTAAATTTCGGGTTACTGGACTCAATTTCACAATCAAAACACAACAAAAAAACGCATAGAAGGTGGGTTTAAGTTCACATACCTTCTAATTGGACCCATATCTTCTTTGGTTTTCGATTTTTTGGGTTTGGGAGTTCGTCCTCGGATTACCTTTCCTTCGACGGTGTCGACAGAGATTGGGGATTTGACGTTCTTTGCGAGCGGTCAGCTTTGTACGAGCGATGTTTGAAGAAGAAGTTAATCGTCGATTATCTTCTAACATCGACGATGAAACGATGAATCGGTCGAAGGAAAAAAAAATCGTCGTGAGTCGTTAATGGTGGAGAGGAAGAGGAGAGGAAGATGAAAAGAAAAAAAAAGAGAAACTGATTTTCTTTTTGGTTTAGTTTAGGGTATATGAACTGGGGGCCTAATTATGATTTCTAATTAGTGTTAACTGATTTTTAAGATTTATGTTTAGTAAAGGGTAAAACAGTCTTTTCAATATCGGATTAATACACCCCTCAAAAAATTGGTGTGGAAATAAAATTTTATGGCCCCCAATTAAAATGTCTGGCCCCCAATCAAATTAGGTTTTCTATTTGTTACTAGAGATTCTGTATATGCAACTGAATGTAGAAAGCATTAGTTGCTGACAACTTATCTAGATTCTAAGAGCATAGATATGCATCGTTTTATCAAACAGAAAAAACTTCGTTTTATGTCATAATTTTCAAGTTGTCACATGTTATTTTTCTGTTGTTATGAGCAAATGTTGGGAACTGTAGGTTTGGTTTATTAATTAATGTATAATTTTCAAAAATAATAGTCGTTGAAGATGAATTCACATCATATTTTGCCCAAAAGAGAGTAGATTAATGAACTCGGATTTCACCACATTTGTATGTGCCGTGGTATATTTGAATTTTATTCACACTAATTAATAAACCAAAATTAGATTAATGACAGATTAACATTCTTAAAAGAATGTGCACAAAATTAGATTCTTCTGTTACCATCAAATTATAAGAATGCCCACCTATAAGTCTATGTATACTTTTAGCACACAAATGCGTACCTTTTGGACTGTTACTGCATTAGAATCTTGCTACATTTCGAAGACGTGGTTTGATCTAGGTTGTAAATGCCAATTGAGATACCCCACATTTTCAGTGATTCAAATTTCTCGTGATGTTATTTTTTCAACTAGGAACAAAGAGGTAGCTGGTCTATGATAAATAACAGTGAAAAGAGTTATATTCGGCCTAGCTAGTGCCGTAACAAATAGTGTAATGTTGTGTGCTGAAAAGTCGAGATTTTGACAATAAAGTAGCTAACTAGGTGTCCAGACTCCAAATATAACGAAACTGTGGTGAAAACCAAATATTCGGCCTTTGACTGCTCTCTATAAAGAGATATTCCTAACCCTAACCCTAAGAACTCTCCTAGAGCTTGAGCCTCCATTCATGTCATCATAGTGAAAACCTCCCCCTTGATGTAGTTCTCGTTAATGATGGAACCACGTAAAAGATTGGTGTTCATATTTGTATTTATGCAATTTTATTTGTGAATCTGTGATGGATGCTTGATTTCTTATGACCCTTTAGTTTCACTTAACTCAGGTAGCTTTGCAAGAGCATGGTAGAAAGGAAGTGACTGCAAGTTGTAAGAACCGCAGTATTTTTATGTGCATAGGGGCAAATGAAGTATTGGGTTATTGATGGAGGAATTTTCTTTCTGTTACTAGAGAGCCTGTATATGCGACTGAATGTAGAAAGCATTAGTTGCTGACAACTTATCTAGATTCTAAGAGCATAGATATCCATCGTTTTATCAAACAGAAAAAACTTCGTTTTTATGTCATAATTTTCAAGTTGTCAAATGTTATTTTTCTGTTGCTACAAACAAAATCCGGATTTCTGGTGATTCAAGTTTCTCGTGAAGAATGGATGTTATTTTGTCAACTAGGAACAAAGAGCTAGCTGGTCTATGATAAATAACAGTGAATAAGCAAAATATAACTTATGTTTATATTCGACCTAGCTAGTGCCGTACGTTATAAAGAAGGTAATGCGCTGTGTGCTGAAATGTCGAGATTTTGGCAATAAAGGAGCTAACTAGGTGTCCAGACTCAAATCTAACGAAACTGTGGGGAAAACCAAATATTCGGCCTTTGACTGCTCTCTATAAAGACTTATTCCTTCTTCTTCCCTAACCCTAAGAACTCTCCAAGAGTTTGCGCCTCCATTCATGTCATCATAGTGAAAACCCCTTGATGTAGATCTCGTTAATGATGGAACCACGTAAAATATTGGAGTTCATATTTGTATTTATTTGTGAATCTGTGATGGATGCTTTTCGTTCTTCATTCTTAGGTGTTAGATCTCATTGGGTGTGGTTGTTAGATTTTCTACAAATACGAATACCCATTCTCTTCTCTTTTGAAATAACTCGCCGTTACAGGAGTAGTAGGGCAATGACAACATCGACAGGCATACCACAAGAAATCATTGAGGATCACATACTCTCAAGACTACCGTCAAGTCCATC
Source organism: Papaver armeniacum (assembly GCA_023531295.1). NCBI lineage: Eukaryota > Viridiplantae > Streptophyta > Magnoliopsida > Ranunculales > Papaveraceae > Papaver > Papaver armeniacum. Next base: position 55,731 of record JAJJWW010006951.1, on the reverse strand, counting down.
TTAAGATTCAGATGTGTTTGTAAGTATTGGTGTAATGATTTATTCCAAAACCCACGTTTTATTAAAATTCATCTTCAACATGCTACAGTAATGAATAAGTTTAATCTCTTGGTTAACGAACAGAAACACCCTTGTCGCAATCCGGGAGCACCTGCCCTCTATTCCGTTGACCATAACGTTTTATTATCATCATTGTCATTATCTTCACAATTTAAAGGTGACATTGTGCATATTGATTATCCATATAGGTCTGACCGATGCAGGATTAAGTTTCATGGTTCTTGTAATGGTTTGGTATGCATAGGACTATACGATATTGATATTGGCATTTGGAACCCTTCTACAAAAGAATATAAACAAGTACCAGAAACTCCAGTTGAATTTCCATCCTTCGAAGCCAAACGGAAGAGTTATTGTTGGGCTTATGGGTTCGGTTATGATTGCAAAATTGATGATTATAAATTGTTAAGAATTGTGAATTTTTATAAAGAAAAAGCTTCTGAAACAGTGAATCTTACATTAGGATCAGAAGAAGTTTCTGAAGCTAGAGTTTATACATTAGGATCAAATTCATGGAGAAGCCTTGGATTTATTGCGCGTGTTTATTCTTATGGGATACGAGGGACTCTAGTTGATGGTGCTCTTCATTGGATTGCAAGTACATACCACACTGAAACTGGAATCGAAACTAAAAGAGTTGCTTCTTTTGATATTTGTGATGAGACATTTCGTAATACGTCACTACCTAACAACCATTTCATTAATAGCATCTTAGATTTATGTATGTGGGAAGGGAAACTATGTCTAGTCTCTAAGAATGTCGACGAAATTTCTTTCACCGTGTGGACGATGAAAGATTACACTTGGAGTAAGCATTTGAACATCACTGAACCTATATTTGATGGTAGGCTTTGCAGCCAGCCGATTCAGGTTTTCGAGAATGGTGAAATCTTATTTAAGAGTTACATGGAGCATAAATATGATTTGATTTCTTATGACCCAAATCTTGATCAAAGTGGGAGACTTTTGAATATACGTGGTCTTGCAGAACTCCAAGCGATAGAACCTTATATTGGAACTTTGGTTTCCGTTAACTCGGGTACTTTTGTTGGCAATAACAAATAGGAAGGCATATTCACGCGAATGCTAGCGATGTTGAAGACACCTCTCCTTATGAAATTTCGTTTATATGCAAGTGAATGTAAATACATTTGTTTCTCATACACTTATCTATATAATAACAGCACAGATATGCATCGTTTAATCTGTTTTTAAATTTTCAACGCCATATATATCATAATTGTTAAAAATGTCAAATGTAAGTTTGTTGTTGCTATTAAGAAGTGCCTAAACCTAACTCTTCAACCACATAAGCCAGATGTGATACCTCTTTGTTGAGCTAGATTATCCCGTGTGCCAATTCTATTGAGATGCACATTCTCTTTTAAGAGCCATAAGTAGCAATCTTTGACCGTGAAACCCTTGGATGGAGAAAACTTCTATAAGATGTTGGAAGAAGTAGTTTGTGTCTCTACTGAAGCCTCATCTCCTATGCTCACAATTAATCAAGTAACCTTCAATAATCCTAATCTCATTCTTAAGACTACAAATGTGTTCCTTCCTACAAACTAACAATGTTATGAACATTTCACGTAATAACTTACTGGATTCCCAAGTTCCCTCCTCTTCCATAGCGCGCTTCATGCCATTATTTGTCTTCATCCAGTAAACCCAAATCTAAACATGCATCTTAGAATGTTATATAAACAAATCCATTAACAGTCTTAATTTCGTTAAAGCTGCGGGCCTTTTACCATCTGGAGCAAGATACGCATGTAGAATCTCTCATCCGATGTTAAATGTGCATGATAAAGCCTTCCAATCCTTCTCCTCGACTTTATTCTGGACCAATACTTGTTCGTATGGTCATAGACCCATTTGGCCGTTTGTTGGATATTCTGCATAGGTTAACTCCCTTGCATCTTCGTATTTTCTATTTGCCTTAATCCACTGTATGAACTTGGTAACTTCAGGATCTGTTCGATTAACCACCGCTGTCAATTCTTTCTTTGTTGTCTCGAAATATGATTTGTTGTTGTTCACCTGGTAAATTAAAAAATAACCTCTCTACACTAGGATCTCTAAACTTGATCTCAAGATTATAAATTCGCCAGGCTTCGGAAGCCGATATGTAGAGTTAATGTAAGTAGTTTTTGACTGCATCTTCTTTAGAAAACCTTGCTATTCCAATTTTTTTCTTTTTTTGTTGAAACAACTCAATTTTGTTTATTCTTGCATCATGAAAGGATGTTACCTTTTAGAAGCGACCCCTTGCCTAATGAAATAAGTAGTAGCCAATGAAACGCCGCTGACATGGAATGCCAATGATGATGTGGCTTCATCATATTCAAGAAAAATTGTGGGTACGACATGTGACGTTTTTGGGGTCTCTTATTATAAAGAAAGATAATTATTACTCCATATTACGCAACGCAAGTTTTAAAAGATAGGGTTTCGTTTTACAAGTCCATTAGAGTACGTATTTCATTCTCTGTAGAAAATTTCACTGGGTTACCTGTCAAGTCGATATCAAAATTCAGGTGAAACGCAATGGCATTGGCAACATCCCCAATCATACCTCTAGAAATCCTTGAAGAAAACATACTCACACGGTTACCTGTCAAGTCGTTATCGAAATTCAGGTGTGTCTGTAAGTACTGGTGCAATGATCTATTCCAAAACGCTAGGTTTATAAAGAATCATCTAAACCATGCTAATCAAATCAATAAGTTTAATCTCTTGGTTAGTGAATATAAATTCCCTTGTGACAAACCGATGGAAACTGGCCTCTATTCTGTCGATCATAACGTTTTATCTTCACAACTAGGTGATGCTGTGGATATAGATTACCCTTGTAGGTCTGAAATATGCTTAACTGAAATTCATGGTTCTTGTAATGGTTTGCTGTGCATAGAACCATTTCATAATGATATTTGCATTTGGAACCCTTGTACAAAAGAATTTAAACAAGTGCCAGAAACCCCGATTGGATATCCTTCTCTGGATGCCAATCGACCTTATGACACCACATATGGGTTCGGTTATGATTGCAAAATTGATGATTATAAGTTGTTAAGAATTATGGATTTTTATAGAGAAACCGTTTCTGAAGCTAGAGTATATACATTAGGATCGAACTCATGGAAAAGCCTTGGAATTATCTCAAATGTTTTCTCTGTACGGAAAAAACGCGGCCTTTTTGTTGATGGTGCTCTTCATTGGCTTGCAAGATCGCATGATTCTGGAACTGAAACTCGAGTTGTTTCTTTTAATATTTGTGATGAGACATTCCGTCATACGCCATTACCTGATCACCTTTGCATTAGTGGCTTCTCGGATATGGGTACGTGGGAAGGGAAACTCTGTATAGTCCTTGTGCATGACGACAAGAATGCGTTAACTGTATGGACGATGAAAGATTACACTTGGAGCAAGCATTTCAACATTACTGAAAAAATAAATGGTACGCCAATTCAAATTTTCCAGAATGGAGAAATTCTATTTAAGTGTTATCTATGGAAGGAGAATACAACTGGTTTTATTTCTTATGACCCAAAGATTCAAAGTGCCAGAGTTTTGAAGATAGGCGGTCTTGCAGACCCTCTTTACATAGAACCTTATATTCAGACTTTAGTTTCACTTAAATCGGGTACTTTTGTTGGTCAGAAATAAGTAGAAAGGAGGAGGAGAGTGGTAAGCTGAAGAAACCTCTCAATATGCACTTTTCTTTTAGTGATTAGATTTTTTATAGGTGAATTAACGAATGTAGAAACATTTGTTTCTGTTGCTATTATGATTATCAACACCAGATGAATCCAGAAAGGATACATAATTTTGTGATTTCGCCCGTTAAATTTAGATAGTTTGAATAATATGCAATTATGATTATCTTTGTTGGATTTGGTTAGAAAGAAAATAAATTAGCCCTGCATTAACTTGTTTGATTGTCAAGCCAATAGGAATTACTTGTAGCAAAAAGAAAAAGAAATCGAAAGAAGGAAGAAGTCTTACTGCAAGTCTAACTTTTAGAATATATTAAAACAGTTATTACTGCAAGTCTGCCGAGAAAGATTAAAATGAGTAAACCATACTATCTGGAATGAGAAAACGAATTAATCATAAGGAAGAAATTAATGGAAGACACCAGATAGAAGGAGATGCACAATAATTTTATCCATATGATATTAATAGAATCAGTGTTTTTTTCTAACACCTTAATTGAACTTGTATATGGTAAAAATAATTAACAAAAACAATTATATGTATAAGAAAAATCAGTAAAGAATTTTGGTGTTGACGAATTTGGTACTTGGGTCCCTTATATACTAGTACGACCCGTTGCCACGGTGGAAAAGGCTGACCGGAAAAGAATCAAGATGGGGTTTGTCTACGATTAATTTCGTCCGTTTCGGAAAAAGTGATACTTTCACCCGTTTCTTCGTAAAAGTGATACTTTCGCCTGTTTCGGAAAAAGTGACACTTTCTCCCCCGCTTCGGAAAAAGTGATACTTTATTCGCTTGAGAAAAGTGATACTTTTTCTGAAACAGAACGGTTTCATTTTCCAAACGGAGCGAAGTATCACTTTTCCCAAACGAGTGAAAGTATCACTTTTCCTAAACGGGATATGAAAGTATCACTTTTTCAAACGGAAAATTAGTCGATCCACAAATCAAAATATAGTTGCATGATGTGTTATGCATCCTTTGTGGTGGTTTGCATAATGGCTATGCATTCAATTTTCTAGAATTGTGCCTAAAATGAAAGTATCATTTTTCTTGAAACGGAGGGAGTACATCGTTTTATTAATTGCAATGGAAAATTAGTTGATGCATAAACCAAAATTTTGCTACATAAAGTATTATGTATCCTTTGTGGTGGTTTGCATAATAAATATACATTTAATTTTCTAAAATTGTGCCTAAAATGATAAGTACCTCCGAATTTTTCGCAAAAACTTTAAATTTAATATTGTTGTTTGTGCTCGTTAGTAGAGTTTTTTATAACCTTTCCAACGAGATAAAATTTGTAAAATTCCAAGGCACGGATTTTAGATATGTTATATTAAAGTTTGGTTGCCAATTATACCCTTGAAAAGATAGGATACATAAGGAGTTATAGTAATTGGACTAAAAAGGGGACATTTTGGTTTTTCGGCCCCTAACCATTTCCAATCTTTTTGCGGTAATTGATCACTTAGATTTTACAAAAAGTGCTATATAAAGGTTATTCGCTTGGGTCGCCCAATGAAGAGTTATCTTTTTAATGTTAATTATGTTAAACATCATTTCTTGAATGTGAAGAGTTTGAGGACTCTAAAAGAAGAGGGAGTTGTTAAAAGATGGATAGATGTTCATAATCCTGACCTTATTGTCTTCCAAGAGACTCTCCCGGAATCTTGTTCAGATTCTTTAGTTAATCAAATTTAGGGGGTAAAGCTTGTAATTAGTTAGCATTAGACTCTATAGGGCGTTCCGAGGTATTCTAGCTATTTGGAATCCTAATAAATTTAAGATGGAATCTCACATTATTGGCACTTTTAGTATTAATATTCAGCCTTAAAAATCTGATTGACAATTTTGTTTGGTTATTCTCTGGGGTGTATGGCTCTTGTGATGTTCTTGAAAGGAAGAGGCTCTGGAAGGAGCTGAGTCTTATGAATACCATTTGGAGTCTTCCGTGGTGTATAGGGGGTGATTTCAATGAAGTTAGATTGATGGATGAAAGAAAAGGTTGTTCTAATATATCTTCAGGTATGCGGGATTTTGGTGAGTTTTATGATTCCAATGTGCTAATTGATATCCCTATTTCTGGTGCAAAATATACTTGGATTAAAAAGGGGCCTCTTTCTTCTCGTAGTAAGATTGACAAATTTCTTGTCACGACTGACTGGGATGACCACTTCCTGTGTATTCTAGTTAAAGCTTTTCGACCATAAACCTATTATTTTATCTTGTGATCTTCAGGATTGGGGAGCTCCTCCATGGAGATGTGAAAGTATGTGGCTTTTGGAACCGCGTTTCATTGGTCTTTTAGAACAATGGTGGATTTCTCTGGCTAATGTTTTTCGGGATCTTCCGGTTTTATTCTAGCTAAAAAGCTGCAAGCCCTTAAAGGGAAGATTAGGGACTGGAATAAAAATGTTTTTGGTAAGATTGATAGAAAATGTGAGCAAAATTATCTACTTATTCAATGGCTGGACCAGAAAATTGATGAAGATGATATTTCTGATACAGAGATTATTACTCATGACAATCTTATGCTTGAAAGTGAAAAATTAGCGGATATGAAAGAACAATTTTGGAGGGATAAATCTAGAATACAGTGGAACGATGAAGGTGACAGAAATACCAACTATTACCATAGGATAGCCAAGATTCGAAGGAGAAGGAATACTTTCAGTAGTCTAAAAATTGATTCTGTGATGGTGGAAGATAAGTTGCTAATAAAAAATGGTATTTTGGATCATTTTCAATCTAGATTCAAGCTTACCGACAATTCAAATATTTCTGTTGGGGAAATGAATTTCAAGACTCTTTCTGCTGAGGATGCTACTATTCTATAAAGACCAATTATTGAAGATGAGGTGTTATCTGCTTTAAAGCTTCTAGGCCAGAATAGAGCCCCGGGGCCTGACGGGTTTCAAGTTGGTATTATAGTTAAATGTTGGAAATTTATAAAGGCTGATATCATGTGTGTGGTGAAAGACTTCGAGGCTACGGGGAAAATTGATTGGCGCTTGAAGTCCACATTTCTAGCCTTAATCCCTAAAAAGCCAGTGGTGGAGGAGATCAAAGATTTGAGGCCCATCAGCTTAACTAGCACTATTTACAAAGCTATCTCCAAGATTATTGCCGAGAGACTCAAAGTAATGCTTCCTAAACTCGTCTCTAACCAGCAATCTGCTTTTGTTAAAGGTAGACAAATCCTAGATAGTATTCTGGTCGCGAATGAATGTCTTGATTCTAGACTTAAACTTGGTTCCCCTAGAGTTGTTTGTAAAATATATCTGGAAAAGGCTTTCGACAACGTCAAGTGGTCTTTCCTTATGGAGGTTCTGCAAAAAATGGGTTTTGGTCATAAATGGCAAAAATGGATTTATGGGTGCATTGCACGAGTCCCCTTTTCTGTTCTCATTTATGGTTCTGCCTTTGGTAAGTTTACATCGGATAAAGGCTTACGCCAAGGTGATCCTTTATCTCCGCTTTTTTTTCGCTTGTTTCGGTTTTGACTATAATGTTCGCAAAAGTTGAAAATGGATGGGTTGTTGGGGGTTTTCATTCTTCTTCATCTACTAACGAAATTAAAGTCACCATCTCCAATTTGCTGACGACACGCTTGTTTTCCTTGATGACAGCATTGATCAAATTAGAAATTTGAAGTATATTCTTCTTTGGTTTCAGTGTATCTCGGGTCTTAAGACTAACTTCTCTAAGTGTAATCTGTTTGGTGTTGGTAATGTCCAGGATTTAGAGGGGCTGGCTGATATTATGGGTTGTTCTTGCGATAGTTTTCCTACCCAATACCTTGGTATGACTTTGGGAGATAAAGCAAATTCTACTGCGAAATGGGACCGGATCGTGGAACTTTGTAAAGTGAGATTAGCCTCGTGGAAGCGAAAAACTCTAACAAGGGTTGGTAAGCTCACTCTTATAAAAAGCGTTCTTCAAAGTATCCCCATCTACTATTTTTCCTTGTTCATGGCTCCGCTAAGGTTATAGCCTCTATTGAAAAAGTTATTAGGAACTTTTTATGGGATGAATCAAATGGAGACTAAGAAACACCATTGGGTAGGTTGGAGAAATGTTTGCAAACCCCGAAGATTGGTGGCCTTGGTATAAGGAGATTAATGCATCTTAATCGCTCTCTTCTCCAAAAGTGGTGGTGGAGACTTGATAATGAGACAAAAGCGTTGTGGTCTAGAGTTGTAAAGGACAAGCATGGTGTTGCTGATTTGGGCTGGAGAACCAACAAGCCAATTGGTAAAGCAGGAGTTAGTTTATGGAGAAAAATTTATTCTACTGCCGAGGATTTCTTCAAGCTTTGTCAGTTCAAGATTGGCAAAGGAAATAGAGTTAGATTATGGGAAGATAAATGGTGTATTAATGGTCATATTTGCTCCCTCTGCCCTAACCTCTACAATTTATCTACTTCCAAAAATATTTCTATTCTTCAAGCTCATCAAACTCATGATGATGGTTTTAATTGGGGTCTTGGTCTTAATCATAGACGAAGGTTGTATGATACAGAGATTTCTGAACTCACCGTCTTGATCCCGTTATTGGAGTCGATTGTTATAATTCCGGATCAAGAGGATCAGCTCATCTATCTTGGAGACAAGAAGGGAAATTTTTCTGTTAAGGCGGCGTATGTCAATCTCTCTCAAGGTACTAACCCTGCTATTCCTTTCCCTAGTTCTAAAATTTGGTCTAGAGCATGGCCACATCGTGTCGGTTTTTTTCTATGGCAAGTGTGTTTGAACAGACTTCCCACCTTGAGTAATCTGCACAAAAGACGTAGTGCTCTCACTTCCCCTAATTTGTGTTATCTCTGTGGTGCTGTGGAAGAAACTGAAGATCACCTTCTCCTTAAATGTCCTTTAGCTTCAACGGTTTGGAATTACTTCATAAGTTTGGTAGATGGTGCTTCCATGCTTCAAAATGTAAAGGATGTTATTGTTGGTTGGAAAAGCTCTCCCCTCCCTTCTCAAGGCACTCAACTTTGGAAAAGATTGTCAAAGAATCCCTTGGGGTTTGTGGAAAGCTAGGAATGCGATAGCATTTTCCTGAAATCTTTTAAGTTAAATGAGGTAATTAGGGATATAAAAATCGACGCTTTCAACTGGTCTAAGGGCTTGGAATGTTTTAAGGGTATTAATACCTCTAATGTTATTGTGGGGTGGGCGCATTTCTTTTTAAATCCTCACTAAATTGTGTGATCTTGTTTTGGGGTTGTTTTGGGGGTTTGTGTAATTTTCTGTTGGGTTACAACTGTTGCTCTAGCTTGTTTAGCTAGTGTTGTGTATTCTTTCATTCTTTCAATATATCGTTCCTTCTTTGCTGAGCAAAAAAAAAAAAAATAAAATAAAATTGTCACACTTATATTTGGAGGCATTTAAAAATGTGGAAATTTCTGAGGAACCCATGTTTGGTTCCTCTCTCTTCTAGAAACCCGTCATTAAAATACTATATATCTGTAGCCCAAAACACAAAATGTATGGTTGAGATTATTAGTTTAAGATTGATTTTAGATTACAAACTTTCAACAGGACCATATTAACCTTTACCTATTATACGAATAAGAAAATTAAAAAAGAAAAATCAATAATTAGCGGTCTACAGGTTGTCTACTCACCGACTAATTAGGCTTAGAAAAGGATAATTAAGTTTTGCCATAGCATGCTACGTATGCGTAATTACGTGTATCCACAAACAACGCCCAATTAGTCGTTGATTACTCATAAACGGCTTGTATCCATTACGTGTCATGTGGATGCCCTACTTTTCATATTTATTCATACTTGGTTTTCGCCATCTTATTTGTTATTCTTCTTAGTTACATATCTTCTGTTCATTTCAGATATTTCTTTTCACGTGATTAACACAAATAATTTTTTTGTGTTTAATGAAAAGCACTGGTGTACTGCTGATGATAATTACAGTTATCCCAACTTGTGATAATAACGAATTTCACAAGTTGCAATAAGTAAAAGTTAATAAATTGCGATTATCACTAGTTATGTACTTGTGAAAACTGGAATTTTCATATGCTTTTTAACTGGTGAAAACTAAAATTTTCAATATTTATTTCCTGTGAAAACTGGAATTTTCATATGATTTTTAACCCCTGAAAACTAAAATTTTCAATATTTATTTCAACCGAAAACTAGAATTTTCACTGATCTTAATTTATTTTTGGAAAGCAGAGCTTTTCTAGGGATTAGTCTAACTGAATTATCGGGCGTTATTTGAGGGCATGGGAGATTTTTACTTTAGTTAGCATAGTAAGTTCTGGGAACTTTTGTAGGGATTACTATTTATCTCAAATTCGTTTTGTTTTTTTGGTAAACGGTAAACCATAATTAAGGGAGCTCTTTTAGGGAATCGTTTGAAGAGAGTATTTGATGGAGTTATTTTAGGAAGATTAACTTTTATTTGGTTTTATCACATTGGTTTTTTATTTCCTAGTTAAAACTTAAAAGGTTATTTTTGTAATCTATACTAATGATGGGCTCATAATATAGATGATCTTATTGGACGGTTTCTTAATTCTTATATACAAAAATGAAAAATTGGGCTAGAAATAAAAATCCCCTAAAATTATTGTGTATCTCCTTCTATCTGGTGTCTTCCATTAATATCTTCCTTATGAATAATTCGTTTTCTAATTCCAGATAGTATGGTTTACTCATTTTTAATCTTTCTCGGCAGACTTGCAGTAATAACTGTTTTAATATATTCTAAAAAGTTAACAGACCACTATATGTGCTTCACTCCTCCTTTCCTCCATTTGCATTCCATCAGTTATTCAGTTTTTCTTTTGACTATTTCTTTTTTACTAGAAGACGCCAATATGTGCTTTTGGTTTTTCAGGCTCATTTCCTCATTTACTCCATATGCATTACATCAGTTATTCTTTTACATGTTTTACTTCATTCTTCCCTTAGTTGTTCTTGCCAAAGAAAAGTACCTGAGTTTAGTGAAACCAACGTCCCAATAAAAGGTTCTATATCACAGAGCTTCCGAAGACTAGATATCTTTAGAATCTTTTGAGCTTTGGGTCATATGCCATCAAGCCAACTTTATGCTCTTTCCATAGATAACTCTCAAAAGGGATTTCACCGGAAAACCTGAATCGGCCTTCCGTAAATTATATCTGCTATCTCTTCAGTGATGTTCATTTGCTTACTCCATTTGTAATCCTTCATCGTCCACACAACAGCATCATCCTTCTTATGCTTAAGAACTAGGCAGAGTTTTCCTTCCCATGTACCTAATTCTGACATGCCATTGTTAATCCAACAGTTGTCAGGTCGTTACAGATATTAAAGAAAACCGTCACGCCTGAGGCTTTGGATCCGGTACGACGAGCAACTGCAATCCAATGAAGAACACCATTAACACGATGACCATCCCAAGAAAAATCATACTGAATAAATCCAAGGCTTTTCCATGAATTCGACCGTAACGTATAAACTCTAGCTTCAGAAACTTCATTATCTGCAAAACCCACAATCCTTAATAACTTAGAAACCAAACCCATACGAGTTCTGTATACAACTTGCCACAGCTGAAGGATACTAAATTGGGGTGCCTGGTACTTGTCTGTATTCTTTTGTATATGAGTTCCAAATGCAAATTTTCCCACAAAGTTCTGTGCAAACCAAGCCATTACAAGAACCAATAAGTTGACTTGCACATTTCTTAGACATAAATGGATAATCAATCCCAACAGCCTTACCCAAAATTTTTGATGATAAGACATTGTGATCAATGGAACAAATGTAAATATCTGTAGGTTTACTATGATCGGTTTTTTGATTAATAACCAAAAGACTAAAATTATTCATTGCAATAGCATGGTGAAGATTTATTTTTATAAAATGGGGATTTTTAAAGGGGGAAATTTTCTCTAGCCCAAAAAGATTTTTTTTTATATTAGAAACCCGTCAATAGAATCAGTAATTTTTTCTAACACCTTAATTGAACTTGTATATGGTAAAAATAATTAACAAAAACAATTATATGTATAAGAAAAAAATCAGTAAAGAATTTGGTGTCGACGAATTTGGTACTTGGGTCCCTTATATATGAACTACACTTCACAAATCACACAAATGGACGGAATCACTCTGTTGTTCACATTGGTGTAGGCGCCAACAATCCAACAGAAGATGGTAAAGGCTCCATAAAGACTGAGACAATGCCGTAGAGAACGACAAGCATTATAAAGATGAAGCTAATACCCATGAACACCCGATACAATCTGGTATATGGATGGTATGGTTTGTTGTTGGCGGGAAGAATAATGCACGCAATTGCGGATGAAAGGAGGGAAATGACAGCTGATACCACCATGACTTTAGCAATCATCTTTGCGGAAGGTGTTGTCCCATGAAGAACAATTCCAGCTATTGTCACGGCACCTGAATAATTAAACAGTGTTGTGCCCATAGAAAGCTGCCTTGCTAATGTTGCATCACTGCTATTGGTATCTTCATCTGTTTTGTTTTGTCTTGCTCTTACAATTGAATGATTAGTCGCCTCTAAAAAGGCCTTGAATATCAATAACATAAATTAGTTAGAAGCTTATTGGTTACTCCAAGAAAATTCAAATGCTGCACTTAAATGAACTACGTACAGTATATACAAAGCAGTAGCAGATGCTTAAGTTTTTTTTTTTTTTTTTTTTTTTTTTTTGAGAAGCAGATGCTTTAGTTTATATTATGGGTTACGTTCTGAAAATGGGATATAAATAATATCGGAATATTTAAAATTCGTCTACCTCAAGTAGTTTGTGTTGGTCGCGGACTGCCTCAAGTAGTTGGATGATAGTGCTCGAACTGTTACTTCCTCCACCCTGAAGCAGTGGCATAGTGCTACAGGGATTTGTTACATGATCAGCTACACCTTCTGGTTTGGAATTCGCGTCAACACCTCCCTAGTATATATGCCAATTGGCAAATAAAGAGACAAAATAATCTTTAGACAGATGAAAGAACTTTTCTTTACTACTGAAAGATAACATTATATTAAAGAGGAAAACCATTTACAGGTCAAGAGGCCAGAGGGAACTATCACACAGACATTAGCATCTCCCAGTTACTAAAAATCAACCTTGAATCAACAAAACATATTGGGTTTTTCATTACCTGTACGATAATTTGAAGGACAGATTCTTGGGCATGTAAGAGAGTGGACATATTTTCCGCCATGCCCTAGTAGTGGGGAAAAAATCAGTAGTCAATGCAAATTCTGCTAAAGCAACAAAAACAAAACTCGTAATTAGTAGACCTCTTAATTTCTGAACTAAACTAAAGTAACCAAATAAAAAGTGGCTAAAAAGCAACAACTTTATAATCTACTGATCAAGCACTAAATATACATCTAGCCTTTTTAAGTTTTATATCTCCGATTCATCGTTAACAAATCATGTCCTGATGTCCAAGTCTAGCACAAAATTAGATGACTCTCATGATAACCTTGAGAATATGCTAATAGACAACTCTCATGATAACCCAACCCTTAAAAAAAAAAAAAAAAAAAAAAAAACAAGAATATGGCCCACACAAAAAACCCTATCGACTGTAGGGACAAAATTCTCCACGATGACCTAGCTCCGACTCCGTTAGCGCCGGAATCCCACCACAGCTCCAAATCCGCCACAGTTAATCATCCACGACCAAACTATCATCATAGTGATGATGATGAAATTTCTCTACCCACTCCCTCTACCAGAGAAATTTCTCTGATTCCGATGATGAAATCAAGAAGTGAACTAAAACAACAAGACAGACATCCAAGGAATGGCAATGAAAACAAAAAAAATACAAATCTAGGTAGAATGAAGTAGATGATAGACCAAATGAATTTAGACAATCATAAATAACGAAAGCTTGTTGTTTATTCGGAAGCAGATCAAGAATTAGACGAGACAGTACTAGACTACTAGTCCCTCTGGAAATAAACCAAAGCTTGAAATCATCACAATGTCACCATCAAAAACAGAGTAAACATTAGAAGACAATCCTTTCTTGTAGTTGCGAAGGAAGTTGCTAAGTTAGTAGAGTTTTAAAATTCCATATAATCACTGAGAATAAATTTGGTATCTACACATTCAACGAACTAACTTTGTTTGAATTACACTTGCCGATTCGTAAAGATTTAATTCCAGTGGATGAAACTTGTGATATAATTAGGTCTTCGGTGCACGAACCTGTAAAAAAGAGATACAAGTTGAGACAATTGGAAATCTATTTAATATTTGTGCATGGTGATGGCGATTCAAAGATAAATGAAAATGAAAATCATTGCAGCCCTTATATATATCATGATGATCATTAACAACAAGTTTAAAGACCTGCACATACCTGCTGTTGAGCAATCAGTGTATTCAATCTTCTCAATTTCTTGGGACGAAAATCTTTAGCTTTCTTTTTCTACCTTTGGTTCTTATTTATAGGTTGTAGCAAAAACTCCATACCAAAGAACAAAACATTAACCTTACTGGAAGGCCAGTATTGGAACAGAAGATAGAATTGAATTAATGTCGACATTATTGCAAATTTTCCATGGTTCTAACTATAGTTCACAATTTACCGATTTAATAAAATAAAAAAAATGGAACTATAGTTCTCATTTTTGGTTATTATATGGAACTATAGTTCTTATAATAATTCTCAGTTCCAGTTGGCCGATCTCTTCCATGAAGTACAGTAGCGTGTAACTATAAATCAACTACTGTGAAGTGTGAATCTGGTTATTTGGGAAATTGAAAAACCCTAACAGTCATTTGGCCCAGAAATTAACAACAGTTATAGACGTTCGGCAGTTAGTGACCTAGTATAACTGCCCTAATAATTTAGGAACCCAATGTCCGTTTGAAAATCCTGCACCTACAAATCCACAGAGTTACAAGAAAGCAACGATATAGTAGTTGAAAACAAACACGAGTCATGGAAAGTTATGGAGAGAGTCAGAATGAGACCGAGTCATATATCAGTCAGAGCAATAATAATAGTAAAAACAGACAACGTAAGACCCAAACAACTGTTTTTCGGTCATGGCGGCATTGACTAATTAAATATAAACCCTACCGACATTGTATGGAATATGACAGACTCATGCCTAGAAAGGAAAATGAGAGGAAGCTTCATCGTGAAGTCAATCCTTCCTAAGATTTAGCACCTCTAACTAGATAAAATCAAAAGACAAAACACCTCATCTGCTCATCATATGGATATTGACAGTTGACAGTTCTTAATTAGTGAATTCTACTTTGACTATCATGACTATTTACCTTACGAGCCAGCTACAACAGAAGATAAGACTAAATGTTTTCATAATTTTAAGTTCCAACTAGTTTGATTATTAGCAGTGTGAATAAGCCAGTTAGTCGTTACCGTGTCTGATATATTTACTTAATTAATGGGAGGATTATCTACAATATGTGTTGCAAGAGGACTGAGAACGTCAGAGCGGCCTGATAAATACGTAAGCCTAGGAAAAACAATATGTAATTCACGTATTCGAAAGTACCTAGATTCTAGAGATCAGTGAGCCCAGCTGTTCCTATGGACTCAACAAAATAAGGATGTGTTCATTTTGCTCCCACTATGGACTCAACAAACATCAAAAACGGATGAACAAACTCAACAAATTAAATTGTTGGTTTGTTGAGTGAGTTGGAAAAACAAGGGCGCACTTGAAGGAAGGCCGGGCGATCGTACCAAAAACGCGTGGTTGTAACAAAAACGCTCGCGACTCTTCCTCACACGCCTGCGGTTGTACAAAAAATGTAAAGTATTATTCCTGATTACTTTACTACTTTTTTATCCTATTTTATCTCACTCTATCTTATTTTATCTCACTTCATCCTATTTTATCTCACCTAAATACTATGTTTTACCTTTAGAGCATCTCCAACAGAAAGGTCTGTAATTCTAAAGTCTATAACTCGCCTTTGTGTATACAGTGGAGCCAGTTTTGACTTTGGATCCTCCATATTCTATCAATGTGGCACGTTGACTCCGTCGGCCGCTCACTACTTTCACCATGAGCAGCAGTAGCATTATTATTAGCTAACTAGGTAAAGTAATTTGCAATGACAATATGACATCTATCCATTTTCTGTTAATGTCTTCGATATTTTTGGCCACATGGAAAAGAAATAAGAATAATGCCGGTGGGTTGGAAAAAGAAACGAAATGCGAGTACCTTTTTATTAAAGCCGGTCGTTCTTCTTCATCACTTGCTTCTCGATAACAAATGTCTTGGTAAAGAATCATCTCTAAAGTGTCTACTCGAAGCTTTTTCTGGTCATCTTTGGCACCCCAAGCAAAACCAACTTCATGAGCAACAATGCATCCACCAACGTTTTTATGATTGTTGTTGCGGACTTATTATTATGCAACTTCGTATACAAACAACGGGTTGAGATAACATTCGGTCAAAGAAAGAAGAAACCTCGAGAGAAGAAACTTACTATTATGAAACTTCTAGCATTGATTAAACGAACTACATACCATGTTCTTGCATCTCAGAATTGGGTCTTTAGTTCTTCTGTAGTATTTAGTCAAACCAACAAAACCATCCATTCAATTCGATACAACTTTGATTTAAGTGAAAGAATTACGATACGGTCTATACCAATCCAACATGGTGTTATAAGTTCGCAAAAACAATTCGTGCATTGTGAACTTAGGAAAACATAATGGTCTATATCTACGGTTTAACCAAAACTCTTTCAATACCATTGCTTAATTTCCTTTTGAAACCTTGAAATGTTGTTGAACCCAAAAATCAAACAGAGCCCTTCAAATACTAAAAAATACTCTACATTATACGAAGATTTATGTTCACAAGGACAATGTTTTGCCTCTCGAGAGATCGAGCAAAATCCTAATAGTTTGGCTCCCCGCACTGCATAGTGGCATTGTGGACCCATTTAAATCTTTAGAATTACAACCTGCTCAGGTTCACCCCTTTGGATGGCACTAACCGTATTACTCAAGCATTTCTGTCTAGTCATGAGCTTACCCAATCAAGGTGTCGATGCATTTTTGAAGTACAGTCACATTCACAAACCTAGTGATTTGACTCCATGTGGTGCTTGACGGATGTAATCGAGCACTAGTTTCAAATTAACATGCATTGTATTTCAAAATAAGTCCACCCAGGGAAGGTACATGTTGGGTTACAAGAATCCCCACAAGAACACGAACCACTTTCAAATCGATGAAACCCAACTCCATATCTCATGAGATTCTTTGAAATCTTGACTGCAGCCCAGTGAAAGCGCTCGTTGGAAGTTAAACCAAGATATGGATTTGGTTCGTGGATCAACAAGTGTTGTTGATACGGTCGGAATGGATCAACTATCTAGCTTGACGCAGTCAAGTTGGATCAACTCGGAACCGTTGACACAAGGTGCGATATTTGGAAGTTCTGGTTAACTAGAAGAGCAAGTTGTGCCGGTTTCTAGAGAGTTCTAGAAGAGTTCTATTTAGAGTTTGTGTTATGTTAGGAATGTGTGCTTTATTTAGAGTTTGCTTGTATTAGGAAAGTACTTTGAGTGATTGTCAAGTTTGTGAGACTATAAGTAAGTCAAGTTAAGCCATGAGAGAATGTACACCAAACTGATTATCAATGTAGTCGTTTTATTGCTTCCGCGTCTGCTCTCCTCTCTCTTGCTCGATCCTACATGTGGTATCAGAGCAAGGTGAGAGGAAGGGAGAGGAGAAGGAGTTAGAGTTAGAGAAAAATCAAAAGTTTTTTGTTTTCGGTGGTAGATTAAAGTTAAAGAAGTTGTCCGAAGTTCTGATGGTTTAGAAGTTTAAAAAAAGAAGCTGCGTTAGGGTTTGAGAGTTTGAGCAATTTGAAGGTCTGGCTGTGTACGAGCTAGGACAAGAAGGTGAAAAAGAGTTGTGTTGATCTCGACGATTTAACGAAGAAGAAGAAAGAAGTTGAAGGCTTGTCAAAGAATTGGTGTTGTGCTTGTTTTAAAAGAAGAACCTAACTAGGGTTCGAAAGTTTAAGAAAGAAGGTGTAACTCTTGCTTCTTTTAGAAGTCGAGATAACAAGGAAGTCTGAGTGCGACATGAATAGACGTAACAGAAAAGGAAGAATTCAGCGTTTGGTTTTATTTGTTTTGCCTATGAAGGAGGCGTAAGGTAACGAGTGGTGATGTTGTTTATTAACGAGGCAGTCGAGATGGTTGCTGGTCTGGTGAACACAGGGAATAGATGGAAAGATATCAAGACAGGAGTTGAGACGGAGACCACCGCCCTAGCTCCTGCCCGCCCGCTCCGAGAAGTGTTGCCGCATGAAGCTTAGTAGTACGTACACGGTAGATGAACATGAAAACAAGGTAGGGTTGATTCGTTTGTTTCCCCGTCGCGTGAGAAACAGGGTGTAAATCATGTTTACCATATCTTGATTCCGAAGAGGTTCAAGGGATTGTAGAAGATGGTGTAGTTCGTAGTTTTCTTTGCTATTGGCGCTCTTGATGAAAAGGTTTTTGATCTAGGTCGAGAATTTGGTACGAATAACGATGCCGTTTGGTTTATATGAGTTTAAGAGGACACATCTCGGTCTCGAGATGATGAATGGGGACTTAAAATAGCTTAACTCCATTGAATTCCTTTGATGGAAGGTGGTGATTGTTGATATAAGAAGAGAACCGAGATGAGTTAGCTGCATCGATTAAGGTTAGGTTATCACGCGAGTTTGAAGACAAGATGGAGATTGTTGATGTCGTGGTTTGACAGAACATAAAGATTCCATGAAGTGAACCGAGTTATGCTCGAGAAGAAGAAGCAGACGGAAGAAGATGGTTTTTGGCAATTGTGGTAGACCAAAGGTTTGGTTGTCATTTGTTGGTGACTGAGAAAGAGATCGAACCGATGATGATCATAGGTTAAGAACTCGAGCATGATTGTGATAACGATGCCGTGATTGTTAGAATAAGTCTGATGAAGGAAGAGTTATGGCGATGTTGCTGGAGATCATGAGGTTTCACGTCGACCCAAAAAAAAACAACAGTGAGAAGCTTAGTTTCGTCTCTCCTAGGTCCGAGAAGTATGGTTCGTTAAAAAAAAAAAAAAAAAAAAAAAAAAAAAGTGTTATTGAAGGTTTGTTACAATATGTGATGTGTTGAGAAACAATCACACCGAGCGATTGTTACAGGTAGTGTGACAGAGTAGTTGTTACATAACAGCTTACGAAGAAGTTGTTACAGTGGAGTTGTAACAGATCAATGTATGTTAACAAAAGTGTTAAGAAGAATTGTTACGAAGCGCATCAGAAGAAAGTGTCACAGCTTGGTGACAAGAATAAAAGTGTTATAACAAATAAGAAAGTGTGACAGCTTAAATGTCGAGGCGTTTAAAGCAAATTTGATGTTGGTTGAGGTAAGAAGCTTTGGGTGAGTGGTTGTTTCGAAGGGTTAAGTTATGGATTCAAAAGACGAAAGGATCAAAGTTGGTATTGTAGTCGAGGATGGTACCAGCTTTGATAGAGGATCAAATCTGGAATTGCAGCCAGGCTAGTACAAACTTTGATTGAGGTGATCGAATCTTAAAACTTAATGACAAGGAATGTTTGGAAGTGATGTTTGAGCTTAAGGGAGGATGGTAGGAGTTTAAGTCAAACATGTTGGAAGGTTGAAGAGTTTGTGGCAGAAACTTGGAAGTCTTACAAAGTGTGGCGTACTTTGTGTTAGTACGCTGTAAGTGTTTAACAAGAGAAAGATTGTGAGAGAATCTTGAAAAGAAAAGAAGTGTGAAGGTTTCGTAACAAGCGTGACTGAACAGAAAGAAAAGAAGAAACAACATTAAGGTTGTGAAGAAAGAGTAGTAATCACCAAGGGTGATGTATGAGAAGACAACAAAAGGAGGTTAATACCTATGAGTTGTTAAGTTTGAGACGTCACAAGGTTGTGAGCGTGAAACAAGATTGTAGGCGAGTAAAGTCTACAAGTTGAGTGAAGCAATCCCAGTGGGGATTTGGCTAAAGTTGAAGTGAAGCAATCCCAGTGGGGATTTGGCTAGAGTTGAGTGAAGATATCCTGGTGTGAATTTGAGAAGAGAAGTGAAGTAATTCCGTGGTGGAATTTGTGGGTGTTAAGTGGAAATCCTGCAGAGTGAAGTAGGTAAACAAGAGTTGAGTTTGAGCTACAATGCTCAGTGAAGAAAGTTTAAGGTGAGCTACAATGCTCGGTGATGAGGTGAAGAATTTGTTAGAAGTGTTTGGCTAACAAGTAGATAGTGTTTCTAGCTTGTTAAGGTTTGTGTTCCGCTGCGATGAAGAAGAATGTGAAGAGTGTTTGAAGATTGTCATTTGCTAAAATTAGAAGATTGCTTCGTTTTAGTTGGTTTGCTATATGTGTTTCGTTTTTAGTTAGTTTGTTATTTGTGCTTTGTTTTTTATTTGAGTTTGAGTTTGATTGACGGAATTCCGGAGTGATCATGAAGTTGGGATGAGCTACAATCGAGTATCAAGGAGTAAGGGTTTGTTTGGTGGTTTCTTTGAAGAAGAATGAGAAAAGACAAGAACGTGTTAACGTTTATCTATGGAAGAAGAGGAATGGAAAATGAGAAAAGACAAGGACGTGCAAACGTTGATCAATGGAAGAAGATAAGGAGTAGAAGAGGGTTACGGAATTCTCGTTGAATGATATCTTGGTTTAAGGGAGGATGTTGGAAGTTAAACCAAGATATGGATTTGGTTCGTGGATCAACAAGTGTTGTTGATACGATGGAATGGATCAACTCT
The DNA here is from genome assembly GCA_023531295.1 of Papaver armeniacum. Classification (NCBI taxonomy): domain Eukaryota; kingdom Viridiplantae; phylum Streptophyta; class Magnoliopsida; order Ranunculales; family Papaveraceae; genus Papaver; species Papaver armeniacum. The sequence goes on along the minus strand of JAJJWW010006951.1, from coordinate 35,181 downwards.
TTGCGCAGTTGGCCTTGACGCAGTCAAGTTGGATCAATCGAACTGTTGACACAAGGTGCGATATTTGGAAGTTCGGGTTAACTAGAAGAGCAAGTTGTGCCGGTTCTAGAGAGTTCTAGAAGAGTTCTATTTAGAGTTTGTGTTATGTTAGAATGTGTGCTTTATTTAGAGTTTGCTTGTATTAGGAAAGTACTTTGAGTGATTGTCAAGTTTGTGAGACTATAAGTAGGTGTTAAGCCATGAGAGAATGTACACCAAACCGATTATCAATGTAGTCTTTTATTTGCTTCCGCGTGTGCTCTCCTCTCTTTGCTCGATCCTACACGCTCACTTTAGCATCGTGATAACGGCGTCAAACCCTCTCTTCTTCCCATTGAAACAACGCGAATTCCTTTCCAGCCAAATGCTCCAACAGATGCTAGCAGGAAAGCATTTCCACACCGATTTAGACAAGGTAGGACCTTTGTAGACAACCCAGTTTTTAAACAATTCAAATAAACTATTGAAAGAGGGCACTTGAGTGTTTGCCTGAGCACAAAAGTAAGCCCAGATATGTTTTGAAAATAAGCACTCCCAAAAGAGATGAGTACTAGATTCCGGAACCATGTTACAAAGAGAGCACAAGGTTGGTGAAGGGTTGCCAGCAACAGAAACTATTGGACAGTTCCTTCGTTGCAGATTATCGATGGTTGGGAGCCCGTCTTGAACCAATTGCCATAGAAAATGCTGCCACCACTTCATGCCACAGGTGTTATTATAACAAGCACACCAGCAAATTAGATAACATGTTTGTCCTTTCAATAGATAATCTTCGTCCCATTTTTTCTGTCTCTCACCCTTAGATAATTATCTAGACTTCACATGCGTTCTTAGCCGGTGGTCAGCCACCGAACTATACATAACAACAGATACATTTTAAGATGGAGAATCCAAACATTTTAAGATTGATTAGCTAGTGTCTGTATATTGATTATTAATCATACTAGATTTCTAAACTTTTTTACTCTCCTGAATATTTAGGTTCTAGAGTTACAGGAATTTCTTTATCATCATCTTCAAGAATAGCATTTAATCAACAAGTCTTGATTTTCTTGCCTTTACGATGATCTCCATGTGCATGTGGTACGTTAGTGAACCAACCTGCATATTCACTTGATTCGAACCAGCCTTGTCGTCATCATTGATATAGACATCGAATTTTACAGAAGCACCAGCAACTGTAATGGTATGTATATTTATTTGTGAAAAATGTAGTTACAAAATCCGTTTTTAGATGTACAAACTTCCATGGTCATTTATTGATTATTCCAAACCTATGAGTTGTGCAATGTACTTTCTTTTTTTCACTTTAAATTTTTTTTTGAGAAATGGGTATAGATTATACAGTTGGTTAGTAACATTAAATTATCCCACTGTTTCTTTCGGCTACTCCTTGATTTCACCTTGCTGTATTGGATCATAAACAACTATAAGTTCGTTTTTATTACTGAAGTTCGAAATTCCAATACCATGACGCCGTAAATCGAGCGGAGTCCACACACCTCAATGCAACATTTCAAATTTCAGGATTATTCACGTTTGGGTTATATTGCTCCAAAACCCAACCGTAAGAGAATCATGGTTGGTTTCCTAAATATTAAACCCAAGTGGGAAGCAACTTTATTTTTCCCTAGTCCAAGATTATTTACGGCTAGGTTTTGGCTTAGTCGAAGCTGACCGTTGAACAACTACGGTTGGTTTATTTTGTAAACCAAACAGTAAAAAGATCGCTTAAAATTTGGATGACAATTTAAGGTTAGGTTTTGACTTAACTAACCTTAAAATACTTACGGTTAAAAATCTCAGCCGTGAATGTATATAAAATTTGGATTTACGGTTGGAAGTTCTTCAACCCCAACCGTGACACATTCAAAAACATATACGATTGGGATGTCCGGTTGGTGTCATTGGGTTCTTTATTAACCTTCTTCTTCTTTCCCTTCCCTTCTTTAACATATATTTTAATAGAAAATTATAAGTTAATCCAAAACGATGAAATGTTTTAATTGAAGGGGAAATAAATGGAAACAGTCTGCATTTGAGGAGATGAATAGGAAAAGGAGAAGAAGTTGATTTGATACTAAAATATAATTAGGTTAAACTTTTTATGGGGGTAATGTAGGCATTCCTAATTTCCTTAGGACACCCCATAACAAGTTTTTAATCATTAAGAATCCATGTGAAGCCCCTCTATTGGAATGTGAAGCCCCAATTATAGAACCATATATAAATCTAATCATATACATCTAATTTAAATGAATCATTAACCAAAATCAAAAACAAAAACACGAGATAGCGAGGGCATAAAAAAAAATTAGTTTTGAAAAAAAAAAAAATTCTTCTCTTCTTCTTCTCTCTTTCCTTGACGTTACTCGTTCGATTGAAAAACCCATCACTTTTAATTCGTTTTTTATTGAGAAAACTGAGTAGAAATCATCAAAATATGGTTTAAATGGAAGTTATAGTGGCATGTTCGGTTAGGAATAGTTTAAAAAAAACTAGTTTGCTAACCGAACATTCTGAAACCAAGAACACGAAGAACACTTTGGTTATCATGAATTAATTTTTTGGGATAATTTGCGTTACCTCCCCTGTAAAGATTGATAATTTGTATTACGTCCCCTACAAAAATAAAATTAGCAAAACCTCCTCTCGTCAATAATTTAGTCTACTTCAAGTTAACTGACTCAGCACTAACTTACACGTGTTTTTTTGTAGGGGAGGCAATGCAAATTACCAATATTTACAGGGGAGGTAATGCAAATTATCCCAAAAAAATAAAAACTACGTGTAAGTTAATGCCGAGTCAACTAACTTGGAATAGACAAATTATTGCCGAGTTCAAATATTATAACTTTACTAATTTGTCCATAGTAGATATCACTTCTCTTTCTAATATAACGGGTTTCTGTCTTTTATTTTTCTTTTTAATATAACGGGTTTTTTGGGTTTTTTTCTCAAGGATATATTAGGAAAATATATATAAAAGTAACTCAAATTATTGGTTTTCTAATTTTTAGAGTGCAACTTTGTGCACCCCTGGGTGCACATTCCTCCTCTCCTCATTTGTTAGGGTTTAAGGGGCATTTTACTTTTTTTTTTTTAATTTTATTTTATTTCTCAATTTTATTCGGAAAAAGATAAGCACAAATTTCTAAGTTGCTTTTATCCCTCGTTTTCCTCTCTTGTTCTTCATCTGCTTGGCTTCTCTCTCTTTCTCGTGAAGTTTCTTTAATGATAATGAAAATCACTTAGTTGTTAGCTTTCACCATTTAATTCACTTATTATCAAGATAAACATAGGATTCATAGGAACAATATTCACAAGCCGCAGCAACTAAATCGGAAGTAATTACAAGCTAATGGGTTTTATCATCTCTATAATCAGTTTGGAATCTATCAGGTTTGATTCAGTATCTTACCCAATTTTTTGTCTTCGTGTGCTTGTATTGATTTTAATTTTATTTTTGATCGGTAGCCTATGCTTGTATCCGATCACTGTTTAGAAGTGGGTGAGCTTGTTTTTGATACTGACACTTTAGTGTAAGACCCTGATTACAAATGGTATTAAGATTGTGAAGGGGAATAAGAGTGGAGAAATTGTAGCTACCCTGATTAGTAAAACTATTAGGATTCTGAAGAGAAATAAGAGGGTGATATACTGATATTATACCTAAAACAAGATGTGAAGATCGGTTCCATATTTTTTACTTAATCAAATTTTTCTGCAAATAAATCAACCATCCATGATTTTTCATTCATCAAAGAGAAGGAACATACAGACCTTCCACCATCTATGTTTTTTTTTCGGAGAAAAATAAGGAGGAGCGATAATGGAGGTCTAGAGAAATGTGCACCCAATATATGCATTTATTATTTTAATTTTGTTAACAAAAATAAAAAGATAAAAGAATTAAATCAAATAGATAACGCATAAAGAATTCTAATTAATTAGGAGGGGAGTAACGTGCACCCCGGTTAAAGCTGGGTGCACAAAGTCGGACTCAATCTTTTGTGCGAAACCAAACAACTATTTTTTTTATAAGGAACATAGGTCATTTGTCCAAAAAAATTTAAAACATGGTTCAAATGGACAAGTAAAATTATTATGGGTGAAATGGACACAAAAAAATAACAAGGATGAAACTGGATTCATCGTGACTTAAACTTAAAAATAACGACGATTAAAATGGATGCATCCTGATATAAATTAAAAAAAAAAAAAAAAAAAAAAAAAAAAAAAAAAGTTGAAAATGGGTAGGATGAAACCTGGTTACATCCCTCGACTATTTTTATATTTTGTCGATTTAAACAAGTATCAAAATCTAAGTGTCTTTTTCACCCCGAAATTATTGATTTTGGTCTTTTAACCAATTTTGTGTTTTTTATTTTTTTATTTTTTTTTTGAAACAGAGAGAGTTTTTTTTATTCAACCTAAAAACACTATCACACAATATTCCATACTAGGCGCGAACCTTCCTAATTCCTTCTCTTTTTCCGTGTTCACCCTTACTCTGACTGTTTCAGCGGTTAACCAAGTCAGCACAGATTAAATGTTTCACTGGGTTTACAGACTCTAAACTCAAAACCGATCATTTTTGTAAATTTTCATGTCCTTTTAAAACCAAAAGCAAGAGAGTTGGGAGAAAAAACGAAACTTCAGAGTACCTTATGCTTCAGATATTCCTTCCTCTTTTACAGTTATGCAGCCATGGACATAAGCGAACTACATAGCGTCATAAGCGACACCCTTGAGCCTTCCCCACCAAACTCTTATGTAAAACTTTGTCCTTCTTTTGCTTCTTTTCAGCATATATATCGGCTATTACCTCGAGGAGCAAATCTAAAGTTCTTAGAAGCTTTTTCAAATCATCTTTCACACCCCAAGCCATGCATGTCGCAGATTCTACGGAGCAGTAGTTAACTTCTTTAAGATTCCTGTAATATCGCTAGTTAGAAGGTAGATAATCATATGTGTTGATCAGAGAAAGAAGATGAAACTAGAGAACTTCAAATAACCAAAAAAATCTAAACTTTGGTATTCTCAATTATTGGATGTTTGAAGTTGTGCAGTATTTTTTTCTCCAACGTATATATATATATATATTCAGACACAAAAGACGCGCATAAACAAAATTCGAATACACATCCTATGAGAAACGACCAGCGTGGTTTGATTAGTCATTATTTTATTCTTTTTGAGGTTACATGGGTACCAGCTTCATTGGCTAAACAATTTGCTGAGTCAAACGATCTGGGTAGAAAATGACATATAATACTTTCTCATTTGGGAGTTTTAAGTAAATGAAAAAAATTAATACTCCGTAGTTTGAATAATCCAAGTGATAAATTGTTTAGTCAAGAGTCTCATTCAAGGATCATTTCTATGTTATTACTTTGTATTTTCGACTCTACAACCCGCTACTAAATATATTCCCATTTGCTTAGTGGTTGGAAGAACTACTCCATCATCATTTAGTTATGGTATTTTATTTTTGAGAAAATGGGTCATTTGTCCAAAAAAATTTAAAACACGGTTCAAATGGACGAGTAAAAAAGTACGGGTAAAATAGCCAAAAAAAATAGCAAGGATGAAACCGATTCATCCCGCTTATACTTAAAAATAAAGCAAGGATGAAACTGATGCATCCCGCGTAAAATAAAAATAAGAAAAAAATATTTGAAAATGACGAGGATGAACCTTGTTACATCCCGCTCTTATTTTTAAATTTTTGTCCATTTAAACAATATCTTTTTAATTTTTGGCTATTTAAACAAAGAGATCAAAACCTAAGTGTCTTTTTCACCGGGGAATTGTTGATTTTGGTCTTTTTGACCAATTTTGTGTTTATTTTTTTATTGGTCAAAGAAGACATTTACTGAAATGGGAGATACTAAAAGGAAACCTCAATCTCAGGGAATACAGCTACCCAGAAAATAATCTCAACAAGATCACTGAAACCTGTAGAAAGCATCACATAGATCTGTCAGCCTTTCACCATAATTGCCGTCAGATCTAAAACCCTTGTGTTCGGGTTTGTCTGAGAGAAAGCTTGAGATTTGATATTTCTGATGAAGCTTGTCAAAGTTTTACTTCCGTTTTCAAAAACTCTTGTATTTCACTCTTTCTATATGTACCGCAACTAGGATGCTATTCCATATACGACTTGATCTTTTATCTTCCCAAAACAATACTTGCGAGACTTCATAGTTAAATCCTCTTATTTTGGTGGATGCTCTACGTACACCAAAGGCCATTTTGACATTTTCCAACTTGTGTACGTATCTGTCGGGATGGTAATGAAAACGACGTCATAAGGTAGTAGAGGGACTAAATATTAGTAATTTTTGTTGAATTTGTAGCTCGCGATCAATGCCAGTAAGTGACCGATGATTGATAAACTTGGTCAACAATCATCGCGCCTTCTGGTTATCTGTAATTCTCCTTATACCTAGACAATATAAAACAATGAGCTCATAAAAAAATTCACAACTTGAGGCAAGATAGGGCGGCAAAGGCAGCATTATTAAAACAACAAGATCTTTAAAAGTCCACGAACTGTTGGGCAGCAAGTTTGGGTGGGTTGCCTGCATGACTGGAATTACGGATGGCCTTTGCCCCAAACACATCCCCATGAGCCTCCCAGTCCGGGTAAGACTTTACTCGCATTAACGGGATGGGTTCGGGTATGGGTAATAGAGAAATTTGCTAGTTGATCCAGAAACCCGACCCTAGTTATCCTCTAGTCCAGCGCTAAAAATGAATTAATGGAGGTCCAAAAGCTTTTGATGTGTAAAAATTACGGAGATGGTCCATCATCATTTATGTATTGTCTTGTGTATGCATCAGTACATATCAATACGTTCACGTCTACTATGTAAAACTCTTTTTAGTTCTCCATAAGCATCAAGAATATATCTGTTTGTGGGTGAAAACTCTGTCACGTTTTGGTAATTTTGGGTGTGTGGATGAGAAACGAGTCTAAACCCTAAACAATGCACTACACGGAGTACTTTTGATTTGAGAGATCAATCTGCAAACTGTCCTAAACCAAGAAATGGTCGTTCCAGGCTTGCTTGGTCATAAAGTGAAGGAGAATGGTTGGTCTTAGGGAGGGAAGCGAAAGTGTTGAGACCGAATGGTTGATTCTCAAGATGTGGCTTGTTTTATGACTTGTATCGTAAAGTGGAACTGGCTTGCAAAGTGAAAAGCTATCGGTTCTGGTGATTTGATATTGTGTTGCTATCGACCAAAAAACTTGTTGTTTGGTGAAAATAGGTGAAGCCTATTTATACAAGTCATATTGAAACGTGCCACTGGTCTCGTAGGAAGTGGAAACGATTGAGTGGTGGAGGAATAGAGTAACGTGTAACCGTTAGACGTTATGCTTCCATGATGAGTGAAGTGAATTTATGTGACCGTCGCTACCATTACGCTTCCATGATAAAGGTAATGAATTGTTTACACCGTTATTTTCACCACCACTAATTGTCCTACTTTATGACACTTTCTTGTAATCGGCGCATTGCACGCCGCACGCCGTAAACCGCCAGACCAATACCCCGATGAGTATCCCCACTAATACCTTAGACTAATAACCGTGGAAAACGTGTAACGGGTTGTTATGTGTGGCAAGTTAAAGTCAAGAGACTTTGCATAGGAAAATATCATGTGATGCTATTAGGCTTGCCTTGGTGGCCACCTAAAACTTGCCACAAGTCACGTCACTTTGTTGGCGAACTTGAATGGTTGAGATTACATCTCATGAGGAAGGGTATCCATTGATTATGGCCGCATCTTGTTGTACAAATGAAGTGGCACCATTGGCATAGTAGCACCGGGTGAAGCCATGGCATAACGGCATGTTAGTGGCATGCCAGTGGCCGTGGCATAGCGACATGCTAGTAGCTGTGGAATGGTGGCATGCCAGTGGCCGTGGCATAGCAAAATGCTAGTAGTCAGTGGCGTGGTGGCATGCCAAAGGCCGTGGCATAACGACATGCTAGTAGCCGTGGCATGGTGGCATGCCGTGGCCTTGTCATATCAACATGCTAGTAGCCATGGCATAACGACATGCTAGTATCCGTGGCATGGTGGCATACCAGTGGTCGGCGATCGTGGGTATAGCGACATGCTAGTAGCGTGGCATAGAGACATGCCGGTGGGCGTGGCATAACAAACATGTCGGTGGTGTGGTCGGTATGGCTGACATGGCTTGTGCATGCCTTTATCTCGGTTGGGCGCGTAGCCACTGAAATTTTGGAGCGTTGGTGTGGAAATCTTGCCTAAATTAGGGTTTGGCTTGTCGAAACCCTAATTATCCTATATGGCACGTCGCATGGGGTGAGTGGCCATGTTTGGCGCTCTTTGGCATATGCATATTGCATGTGTTCCTGGTATGTGTGTTTGGCATGTTGCTTGGCATGCTGGTGCGTTTTTGGGAAGCCAATTGGCTTTGCGGCCATATGGCATGGTTTCCTTCTTTTCAACACTGTGGCGAGTTTAAAGTAATCTGGTTGGTTAATGTAAGAGGGCCAGCCAGGCATGTGCGTGGCCACACTTCCAGTGCATTGTGGAGGCTTTAGAGCGACCTGATTGGTCGATGGGAAGTGGGGCCGGCAAGCTAGGCGTGGCCACACTTCCAGTCTTGGCCGTGGCGCTTTAGAGCGACTTTGATTGGTCGATGGGAAGTGGGGCCAGCAAGCTAGGGTGTGGTCACACTTCCAGTGCGCTGTGGCGGACTTAATTGCCTAGTTTGGCTAAGCATAGTTTTGACCAACGGGGTCTGGTGTACTGCGCGAGGCGCGAAACCCTAATTTCTGCAAATTAGTCGGGTTTATGAAATTTTTGTAAGTTATCACAATAATTGGCTGGGTTTTGTATCTCACCACAAAATCCTTATCTACAGAATGCAGTGCGCTTTCCGTCTGAGCATTTCGTGCGATGGCCTTAACTTTGGTACTTGGAGGTTCATGTTACTCCGCTGCGAGTGAACATAAATCCGTCATGCCATACCGATATTAAGTGTTCTGCCGGGGAACATAGCACATGAAAGTACTCAAGGAGTCTTGTATTGGCACGTGCCGAAATTTACAGAGCGTTCGGGATGGTTTCTACATTCGCCAGTCTGGATAAATTTCATGTAAATATATTGAATGACTCAATAAATATTTCAGTGGAGAGGTTAGCACTCACGGCACCATTTCCTTGCAGAGTGACGTCACATTAGATGCAAGGTTTTACGATTTTACCCCTAAGCTAAAAACTACCATCAACATTAAGTCCCCTGCTTAGCACGTAACAATGGCATTGTTGCGGGGTAAGCATGAGATGGTGACAGACGAGAGTAAAACCGAAAGAGCAAAAACGTGAAAAGATTGTCGGGGAGATTCAACTAACCTTTGGTGGAAGGCATGAGGAATCCGTGATCCTTGTGTTGGCATCTCTACGTAATTCTGACTTGGCCATAGGGTGTTGGCGTCAGCGTTGAAACTTTGCCTACTGATTGGCAGAGATGGTACTGCAATTTGGTTCGCGAATCCAAATGACGCCGGCTGGGTCACGGAGCGTATGGAGATGCCGCCGCTTTAAACGGCCGGGATGGCGCTTCCTTGGATGGTGGAGATGGAAAGGTGGATGGCGCGGCTAGCTTGGAACGATGGACGACGCCGGCTAAGTCGCAGAGTGGTAGGGACGGCTTCGATTTGGATGCCAGACCCTAATTATCCCATATAAACAAATATCTAATCTAGCTGGTATCACGCGTTTGAAGCCTTAATTCACGGCTGGTAAAAAGGGTTTTCCTTCTCGAGCTTCATTAATCCCCGAATATAAGAGGTGATCTTGAATCCTTCGTTCACACGATCATCATAAAATCACGTCCACCCTCTTCACATGTATTGTCTCGTATTTCTTCTCCTAGTTCCCATTTTGTCTTCTTCGTTATGTAGATTGCCGGTGCATACACGGTAAAAAAAATTGTAGCATAGAATGGGATCTTCCAGTGATGACGATCGTACCTCTCCGAATCTTTGGAGAGAAATTTTTAAGTCGACAAAACCCAGCTTTTCTTCTAATGAGGAGGTATTAGACAATCGATTCTTTGTTCCGTAAATGCCGACGAGATTATACAAGTCATGTCTCTCGCTCATCTACACATAGTGCGGATGTGTGTTCGGACTCTCGAGCTTGATGGACATGGAGGAAAAGTGAAGACATGATGAAGCATCCCACTCGTCGGAGATCTTAGAATAATGAAGCTTCTCTACAAACCAAAGGCTAGGGATGAACGACTCGCCTCTCGGTTGAAACAAGAAGACCGAGCCCATGAAACTTTTAGGTGAGAGCGCTTTAATTACCCCGTCCATGATGGTATCGTAATCCTTGACTTTGATGCGGACGAACCGGGACATCATCAAGAAGTCTTGGAAAATCTCCCGAGGAAGACGCCAGATTACACGGTTCTAAATCTGCGGCGGCTCGGAGTGGACGCCGAAACTCGGCCGTCGTGGACGTTGAGACGGCCGTCGTCGGGGAGGACGAGGAGGCGGAGGCAACATATGTTGGAGCCATTGGAGAAGCCATGGAAACATACTGGGGGATGTTGTTGAAACAAATGCCGGACAGATTGGAAACTCGCTGCAACAGGCGGCTTCCCGGATGGGATGCTTTGAGGTTGTTGTTGTTAAGGCGCGTCTGGATGGAATGTTTGCTGCCCGAGAGAGAGGTGTCTTGGGAAAGTGCTTTAAAAGGCTCTGACGGAGGCGCTATTGATCCAGGCATATGCCATTGACGACCATTTTTTTTTTCACTTTCGATATTTTTCCTCGGCGTGTGGCTGATTTTGATATTTCAAGGATTTATTTTCACTTTCTTGTTTTCATGGCGGGGTTAGGGTTTCGCCAAGTAACTTTCCATTATTCGATTTTATGGTTTCACATCTCTCGAATGAATTAATAAAACCTTCACAGTTGAAAGATCCAAAATCCCTCTATGCGAAAATAAGTTGCTCGCCCCTCCTGGCCATCCAGTAGATGGACAGATGCTATACACAAATATTGTGGATGGAATATGCCACAGGTACGAGCCAGCCTGCTGTTTTCGCATCCAATGTCTCTGAACGCCGACATCACCCATAGTAACTCAAAACAGGCTGGGGAAATAACAACAATGGTTAAAGGTTCGACCGACCTGTCTCTGGGCTCTCCCTTGTAGCAGCCTTGTCGTCACACATCTTGAAAAACAGAGGGGCGTCAGGTGAGATTTGAAGCCAGATATTTTTGAAGAAGATGTTTGTTCTGTCGCCTGATGATCATCTTCCTTGCATATTCCTTTCTTTAGTATTTTTGAATATATATATATATTTTATTTTTGTGGTGGTTTGGATTCTCTGGTTTTCAATCGACGGGTAATGACTCTGTGAGAGTTTGGGTTTACTTGGTATTTTTCCTTTAAGATAGTTTTGGAAAACTTTTTAAGGAAAGATGTTTTTAATTGAAATTGAAAACTATACTCATGAATGCAAGCAATGCAATCATTTTAGAGAAGTTACAAACATTGCATGAAAAGGGAAAATGTCAAGGAAATCTTTGAAAGGAGAACGCTGGAGGTGAAGGTAGCACATCGTTTTATGTATTGAAGGGTATGAGCCATCGCGAGTGAATCGTCACACCTTCCAATTTGTCGGCATTGATGAGTTTGCGTATCTCGCCCAAGATAACATCTCGCTACCATATATGGCTTGTCTTCCTTTTCTTTAGGAGGATCGGGTTGAGCGGTCATCTTCACTGCTACATTTCCAACTCTAAACGATGTCGCCTTGACTACCATATCTCCGATTTGAAACAGGTTTGGGTGTTGTGCAACCACTTGATTTTTGATCTCGTCATCTTTGTCTCTGTGGAAGCTTCTAAATTTTTGGCAAAGCACTTGAAAGGCCCAGCGTCTCATTTACATCTCTTAATAACGTCCGGATTGATAATCGGACCGAGTCCCCATGCCTGGCCGAGAGGAGAAGTGACTGGTGCAGAAAGGGTTGTTTAACCATACTTACTTGTGTTTGAAATCTGCGGATGAACGTCGACGAGCTTTCTCTAGGCAATTGAGTTACATCGGTAAGTTGTTGATACGACAACATGTAATCTTCAAAGTTGTACGGCATGTTGGAAATTCTTTCGGGTATCGACATCGGCAGAGGGGATACTCCTAATTTCGTTTTGTTGTCATGTAACCATGTGCACCCCAGAATCATGTCGTAATTTGAGAGTTCTCTGACAATGTGGAATTTGCCATGTGTTAGAGCGTCTCCGACCTTAATTTCAAGGTTGATGTAGCCATATGCGTCCATCGTCTCTCCTTCCAAGTTTTTGACCACGATTGGGAACGGGTAGCCTCCCCGCTTGGAATTCCTGCAGCTTTCATGGTTTTGATGGTAATGATGTAGAAGTCGGAGGATGCGTCGATCAATGTGCTATCTAGATCGGCGTCTCTCGGATAAACCGTGGTCGCTAGTCCCTAGTTGTATTTTTCAGCCTACATTTACTTGGGAGAGCTTGGGATCTGGCGTGGCCTTTGTGATAGGAAAAAGTCGTTTGCACGATACAACACGATTAAGGGATGTGAAGATATCTTGACGATGTGTCTTGGAGGGATAGAGAATTTCGCACACACGCTGCATCATGGATTGCGAGTGCGAATATTTCCAATCAAATATATGTAAGAAACTATGAAGGATTTGCAAAGAAGCGAAAGTATCATTTGGAGACAAGCCAAAGAATTAAAAAAGGAAAATGAATTTGGACACATGATCGGAGCGAAGGAAGGAAAAGGAATACCAGGTGAAGGGCTAGCGAAGGAAGGAGAACCAAGAAAGAGATTAAAGAACCAACACCAATGGGGGAATCAAAATCAAGCTTTACTTGCAATAGAACCAACAAAGGAAATAAATGTTGGATCGGAAAAAGAACCAAAAGTATTAAAAATAGGAATCAAGATGGATAAAAAAGAAGAAGAAGGAACAATAAGAATCTTGCAAGAGTATAGTGATATCTTCGCATGGAGTATGGAGGAGATACCAGGGATAAATCCATCTATCGTATGTCATAAATTGGAAATTAAAAAGAATGTAAAGCCATTTAAGCAAAGAATAAGGAAGATTGCAACCGATTATGACCCTCAAATAAAAGCGGAATCGCAAAAGATGTTGGATCTTTGGGATTATAAGGGGAGGCAAAATATCCGAATGGATAGCAAATATGGTGGTAGTACCAAAAAAACAATGGGATAAGGATCTCGCATAGATTTCACCGATTTAAACAAAGCATGTCCGAAAGATAGTTTCCCTTAACCGGATATCCCTCAAATGGTAGAATCGGCTTCAGAAATGATAAAATCTAAACGTTGGATGGATATAAAGGTTATAACCAAATTCCTTTGGCTGTAGAAGATCAAGAACATACTTGCCTTTTTCGTACCAAGAGGTTTATATTGTTATACGAAAATGCCATTTGGCTTGAAAATGCGGGTGCGACATACCAAAAAATGGTGGAGAAAGTATTTGAAAAATGGATACACACCACATTAGAAGTCTATGTCGATGACATGTTGATAAAGAGTAAAGAAACAAAGGATCATGTTGATCATTTGATAAAAATATTCGAGTGATACGAAAATTCAACATCAAGGTTAATCCGAAAAATGTATCTTTGGCGTATCATCGGGAAAATTCTTAGGATACATAGTGTCCAAGAAGGGAATAGAAGTTGATCCGATAAAGTACAAGTGGTTCGAGATATGCCATCCTCTGCGACGGTGAAAGATGTTGAAGTTAAATGGATTGATAAACTTCGTTGGGAAGGTTTATATCACGATCTTCGGATAAGTGTAAACACTTTTTCGGTATATTAAAGAAGGGAACAAAATTTGAGTGGATGGAAGAGTGTGATAAAGCATTACAAAGTATAAAAAATTATCCGGTGAATTTATCTCATTATGCAAAAGGCGTAACCGGAGAAGAATTGCTACTTTATTTAGCATCAAGATCGCATGCATTAAGTGTAGTATTGTTACGTTTGGATAAAGGAATAGAAAAACCAATATATTATATAAGTAAAACGTATAATTCTGAGAGAGAAAAATTATTCAAAAATTGAAAATATAATTCTTGCGTTGGTATATGCATCGTTCAAACTTCGCATTTATTTTCAAGCTAAAATTATTCAAAAATTGAAAATATAAGATCAAGGTATTAACGAGAGTGCCAACTGTACCCGCAATAAAGAATTCAAAAAGATCGGGAAGAGTTGAAAGGTGGAATACACAATTAGAAATTATGAAATTGGTTATGAGATTTTATCTTCGCCAAAGTCACATGTTATTGCAGAGTTTCTATTAGAAAAAGATGAATATGTTGAAGAAATGATGGACGTGGATGAAAAACATGGGAATCCTAAAGATTTATTAACCGATCGAAATTCCAATAGATGGGAGATACTAGTCGATGGATCATTCAATGGAGAAGGGAATGGGATTGATATTGTATTTATTTCACTAACAGGAGCACGAATGGCTTACTCATTTAGGTTGGATTTCGCATCCACAAATAATGAAACTGGGTATGAGGCAGTCGTACATGCACTAAAACTAGCAATTGAAATGAAGATAGAAGATGCGCGAATAACTAGTGATTCTCAATTGGTAATTCGTCAGATAGAAGGTGCATACAGCACAAATGAACCACCTTTGCAAAAATACAAAAAGTTGGTTATGGATTTAGCAGTACGAATTCAAAAAAATAAAGTGTTATTTTTCATACTTTCCATAGCTTTGACAAATTCATCATCGACTAAACCATTGAGACGGGATCAAACCTTTTTTCATCAAGAGAGAGAGATTTATTCTTTTTCTTAAGACCATCATGGGAATGCTTTAATTGATCATATTGTTCTTGAAGTCGACTCTTCTTCACAACAAGATTATTTTACTTTGAATAATTTTTTCATTCGGGTCTTTAATTCTTTAGACGATGTTTCTAGTGAGCAAAGAATCCGAGCTTGATCTTCATTTATTTTCAAGAATTAAGTATTTACGCGAAAACATCGCTTCCTTCTTTAAGAAGGAATGCTTCTCCAGGGAAAGAGTATGATTTTCTTCTGAAAAAGTTTGATGTCTTAAATCAGCATCATACGACAGTTTAGATAAGTAGAATAGCTGACATTTTAATACTTCAATCTCTTGAGCGAGTTGGTTATTTTCATGAGTTAGATTATTGATTTGGGCAAGTATATATGAATGTTGGTTATCTAATTGGTTTAATCAATCAAGCAACTTCTCATTATTCTCCTTAGTATCCTCGGAAGAAATTGAAAAGAAAATCTCTCCATGACTTGCTTATGGTTTAAATCTTGATAAATGCATGAAGAAATTTTTAAAAAAAAAGTGTGGGTAAGCGAAGAAATGTAAAATACGGTAAGCAAAAGGAAAAAGAAAACACCTCTAAGTTCTTGGTTTCGGTTGCCATGAAGATTCTCGAAATCAAGATGTGCGACTTGAAGCTCCCATTTCAATTTATTGAGAGCAGCTATATTCAAAACGCCCTTCACTAGAATCATCTCGACGATGAGATTCCTACAAAAGAAAGAACACAAAGATAAGAAATTAAGGAATTATAATCAAGATAACAAAGTGAGAGATACCAACGAAGACATCTAGAGCGATGAAAGCTTGGGTCAATTTGAGAATGAATCTCATTTCTTGTAGCCTTATCGGTGAGAAATTCGCGCAGAAGTTTACTTAACGCATAGCAAATGCGAAGTTTCTAAGGATCATCGGTGGAGGATTGAGCAAAGTTGATGATATCGGACGGAGTTTGAGAAGCAAAGTTCACACTATCCAAAGCCCTCTTGTTAAGAGAAGGGAACTTAATAAAAAGAAGAAGATGAAGAAGAATGGGCAAATATAGGAGGACAAGGAACAGTGAAACTTGTAGGGAGAAACACATCAGCATCATTTGGTTATGGGCTAATATTTGTGGATAAGGAAGAAGTTTGACCCGCATCCAAGAAGTTCGCAGAGGCAATGGTAGGAATACCAATTATCCCCCGATCGGCAGCAATTTCTTTTTTTCGAAAGGAAAAAATTCTTCAAAGGTGATAGAGTCATTCGCAGTAGAAGGTTGAATTTTTTTATAGGGGTGACGTTTGAGACATTAAAATCAAGGATAGAACGATTTGACTTCGATCATCAAGGCTTGCGAACTCTCTTAGTCTTCGGTCCTTTTCCATCACCCACCTCACAATCGGAAGTCTGCGAAAACAAAGAAGATAAGAAATAGAGGCAACAATATTGTTTAGTAAAAAATTAGGTATTTCTTACTTCTCTGTTGCGCGAAATTTTCCTCTTATGGGATTCTACGTTCTTGTCATCTGAAGAAGATCTAGGGTTTTGAACACTTATCTTGAGAGCATTTACAGAAGAATTTTTCCTGAAAAAGTATAGGAATTGGGTTAATCAAAAAGATAATAGTTATAATCAATAATCATGGTCATCAGAAGATAAAGAATACAAACTTTGAACCAGGATCCATGAAAACAGCAGTAATAAAATAGCAGCAGCAGGAGGGAGACAGACAAAACCAGAAAAAGAATTTGGAAGATGAAAAGAAGAGAAGAAAAAGGTTATTTTTCTTCGTGAATCAATAAATAGACGAAAGAGATGACCGGTTATGAACAGTTTGAGCCGGTAAAAAGAAGAAGAATCGACACGTGTAAATAAATAAACCTGAATTCCGAATAATTGTCGGCAAAGCAAAAATTTGAAAAGACAAACACATGCGATATTTCGGATGAGGATTTCTCGTATCGCTCATTTCATAGAATAAGCGAAATGAGAAGAGGAAAAATGTAGGAATGGAATATCGCACATGTAGTGAGTATGCGAAATGAAGACTATCTAATGTAAGCGAGGACTATCGCACATAGTATAATCAAGGTGACGTCTTTGGATGATGTCGGCAAAGTCACGAGTATAGTGTGATGGCGAGAATGAGTGAGTGTATATGAGCGAATGTAGCGCATGGTGATTCGAAAATAGTGGATTTATTAGCCTTCATCCACTATGTAGAATCCTATATTAGGGGAAAGAGTTACCATACCGAGGGCTCTTAGGGTATGTTAGACAAGAAATTAGGAGAGAGAAAGTTTGTTTGGAGAGCAAGTAAAGTCATTGTAATATCTTGTAACCAAAGATAGAATTTGATAAATAATAATAAAAGAATTCTATTATGATTATTTAGAATCTTGTCTAAGTACGGTGGGGCGTGGTTGTAGGATTTCCGCAACTACACCCTCCTCTTCCATAGCGGGCTTCATGCCATTATCTGTCGTCATCTAGTTCTAAACATGCATCTTCGAATGTTATATAAACAAATCCATTAACAGTCTTAATTTCGTTAAAGTTGCGGGCCTTTTACCATGTGGAGCAAGATACGCATGTAGAATCTCTCATTCGATGTTAAATGTGCATGATAAAGCCTTCCAATCCTTCTCCTCGACTTTATTCTGGACCAATACTTGTTCGTATGGTCATAGACCCATTTGGCCGTTTGTTGGATATTCTGCATAGGTTAACTCCTTGCATCTTCGTATTTTCTATTTTCCTTATTCCAGTATATGAACTTCGTAACTTCTGAATCTGTTCGATTAACCAGTGCGGTTAATTCTTTGTTGTCTCCAAATATGATTTGTTTTTCACCTGGTAAATTAAAGATATCCTCTCTACACTATGATTTGTTTTTGACTGCATCTACTTTAGGAAACCTTGCTATTTTTATCTTTGTTTAAGGAATCTTCACCCGACTGCGAGACTCCCCCGACTGCCATATCTTTTCCTTTGCATATACTATATTTGAAAGAAAATCTGACGACCTTATTTTGTTGCATATTTCCACATTAATCTGTGCATGGTATTCTTTTCAATCAAGTTTTTATTATGTGGATTATGGAACCGCCCCTCTGCGATCCAGATCCCTACCCTTGTTTTTTTTGCCGTGCGTCGGTTATCATCTCGTCTTTTAACATCAACCATCGTCTGCACAAACTCCCTTCGTTACTTTTTAATAGGCTGGTTTTTCTATAAATAAATATTTCAAAAAAATAGGCTTACCACCAGATGAATCCAGAAAAGGATACATAATTTTGTGATTTCGGCCGTTAAATTTAGATAGTTTGAATAATATGCAATTGTGATTATGTTTGTTGGATTTGGTTAGAAGGAAAATAAATTAGCCCTGCATTGACTTGTTTGATTTTCAAGCCAATAGGAATTATTTGTAGCAGAAAGAAAAAGAAATTGAAAGAAGGAAGAAGTCTTGGCAATAAAAGCAAAACTTGAAGGTGATTATCCTTTCTGACTACTTATATAAATTATTTGTAGATCATCTAGCAAATATTTTATTGATTTAAACGAAACGTCTAAAGCTCAAATAAAATTCTGACGACCCTGTCAGATATCATTCTCAGCAAGTAATCTTGACTTGCTACTCAGCGAAACAAGAAGTTACAAAGCCTTCTCCAGTACCTGCTTCTTGAATCCTAAAGAGTCTTTCTTCCGCTTCATCCATTCTTCCGTTATCTAGACATCAATTCTCCATTTGTTGCATTTCCTCGGACATGTCTGCATGCAATCCAACTCGCCCCTGATGCTCCTTTTTTATTATTGCAACTCACGACAGGATCACAGCTCTCGTGACACCTTCTTCACTGTACAGCATGCACCATTTTTTTGAGTGGTTCTATATCTCACTGAAATGAAGTAATGCTGAAAGAAAGTGCACCCAGTTCGAGCGTCGAATGACTACAAATATCTTCGGTCAAACTCAATGATCAAGAGGCAGTTCAAATCTTTGAATATCTAAGACAATTGTAAATGATACAATCTAGGGAACCATATGATGGATTCATGTCTTACTCCCCCGTAGGACGAGTCCACATTTGACAATTAGCTAAGAATCCAACCTGACGAAATTATATTGAAATCCAAGTCTTAATTTATTTATTTATTTTGATATAGGAAAAACTAGTCCTGCAACCAAGCCAATGTTGGAGTGGCTTTAATTTGTGATAAATGCACGTACACCAAATGCAGTAAAAACGCAGAAGTTTTGTAGTGGTCGGGAAAGATAAAGAGACACAGAGAGAAGAAGATTCCATTACTTAGAGTTAGTATGTGTTACATCCTTTATATACAATAGGAATAAGGCCTAGCTATTATTGGGACGCACATCCATGGGCTAAAGCCCTACAACACTCCCCCTTGTGCGGTCCAATAGAACTTCACATGCAGTACTTCACACACAGTGCTTCAGATGTAGGTCTTCAAATGTAGTTCTCTTCTTGATGACTATTGTATCTAAGACATTTGCTCCATTAAAACTTTAACAAGGAAAAACCTAGTGGGACAAAACCTTGGTACAACTCTTCACATGTAGTACTTCACATGTTGTCTCGTATTTTACATGTAGTTCATCACATGCAATACGATCTTCAAAGATCGATGAGTCTAAGTTAATTGTCTCGTTAAAACTTCGTCAGGAAAACCCAAAGGGTCAAAACCTGAACTAAAGAAAAATAGTACAACATTAAGTGAACTTAGAATATAGTTGGATGCATATACATTGCCTCATTAAAACCTTGACAAGGAAAAACCCAAAGGGGATAAAACCTTGACGAAGGGAAAAGAGTACAACGTGATAGATGCAAGTAAGGGTGATCCGTTGTAGATGATCACTTTGCTCCGTTGAAGTTGACTAGCCGCTTCACAACTCCCGAGGAAGAAAATCCTTGTGGGAAAGATAATAGTCTTAGCCGGGAAATTACATTCCCGGTGTTTGTTGTTGTCTCATTAAAATCCTTGTCGAGTAACAAAACCCTGTGGGAAAAAGTAACCTCGGTGAAGGAAAATAGTTCAATACACCATTAGATGCTCCCCCGATGTAAGACAACTTTCATTAGTCTAATGCAATCGAACAAGTTTATCACACTTTGCTTTGGTGACTTGAATGTTTATAAGACCTTGTTGTTGATTCTGGAAGTTACGTTTCTTAATAGACTATCGCGTTTCATTTGTATGATTCAGATATTTTCAGTAATATCAACGCGATCTTCATGTCTTCAACGTTCAACATACTTGATGCTTTTAGTATTGTCTCGCTAAAAACCTTGTCGAGTAACAAAACCCTTTGGGAAAAACTATTCTCGATCGAAGGGAAAAAGAGTACAACACAACTTCAATTTCGAAGTAAAATATGTCGACATCATATCCTTGGATACTCCCCCTGATGTCGACATCTCCCCCTGATTACTTTCATCGTTGTTCCAGACTGTTCCTTTAGTCATGTACTTTTCGATTAATGACCTAGAAAATAGTCTACCGTATCTCCCCCTGATTACTTTCGTTGGAGAAAAGATTATTGTTCCTTTATAATCTTGGATTGCACTTTCGTTAGCATTCCTTTAAAGGAATAAAACAAATTTATGTCAATGGTTACTTTTAAGTATATGATTACATTCACTATACCATTCCAATAACGTTGCGTTGGCGCTGAGCTATATCTAGCTAAAAAGTTCCCCGAGGATGCAAAATTTTTATCGAGTACATTATTATACCAAGTACAACAATGCGTCTATTGTACTTAGATATGGGAATTTCATCACCCAACACATCTTCATCATCTTCCTTTAGGACGAAATGGTCACTTACTTACATTTGAACCTCGATCGATCATGGGAGTGCTATCAGGATGCATGTCTTTGTTAAATTGCCTGACAACTTTAGACATATGCAAACCGGTGGAATAATATACCACAAGCTCAATATTTGGTCGAGCTTTGTGAACACTCTCGTTAACGGATTTCTAGACTCTCAATGCTATCCTAGTTTCCATTTGAATAAGTTGACTGGTATGACTCAACCGGTGGAATAATGATTTCCTTTTCTTTTCTTGATCCGGAGTTCCTTCCTAACGCGATCTTCATGTCTTTAACGTTCAACATACTTGATGTTTTTAGTATTGTCTCGCTAAAAACCTTGTCGAGTAACAAAACCCTTTGGGAAAAACTATTCTCGATCGAAGGGAAAAAGAGTACAACACAACTTCAATTTGAAGTAAAATATGTCGACATCATATCCTTGATCCTCCCCCCGATGTCGGCATCTCCCCGATTACTTTCTCAGCGTTGTTCCAGGACTGTTCCTTTAGTCATGTACTTTTCGAACTGAATATCGGTAATGACCTAGAAAATAGTCTACCGTATCTCCCCGATTACTTTCGTTGGAGAAAACATTATTGTTCCTTTATAATCTTGGATTGCACTTTCGTTAGCATTCCTTTTTTATGTCTTTGCCGGGATAAAACAAATTTATGTCAATGGTTACTTTTAAGTATATGATTACATTCACTATACCATTCCAATGACGTTGCTTTGGCGCCGAGCTATATCTAGCTAAAAAGTTCCCCGAGGATGCAAATTTTTTATCGAGTACATTATTATACCAAGTACAACAATGCGTCTATTGTACTTAGATATGGGAATTTCATCACCCAACACATCTTCATCATCTTCTTTTAGACGAAATGGTCACTTACTTACATTTGAACCTCGACTGATCATGGGAGTGCTATCAGGATGCATGTCTTTGTTAAATTGCCTGACAACTTTGAACATATGCAAACCGGTGGAATAATATACCACAAGCTCAATATTTGGTCGAGCTTTCCCCAGACTTTTCATCTCAAATTCAAATTTCAAATAGCTTTTAAGGTCTCTTATTACATCAAGAGTACCCATCATGTCCGTACCATCAACATAAATAGCTACAATTCCAAATCAGAACTTTCTTGTGAATACGCAAGGAAACATAACTTACTTGTTTATCCCCTCCAAATCAAATAGCCACTTAGACGAGTATACCACATCCGCTGATTGCTTGAATCTATAAGTGAGCGTTCTATCTAACTCTAAACGCACTCATTGGTTTAGAGTCATTTGATTTGGAAAACAAAATTCTATCAAGTACTTTTGTAAATATGTTTTATCTCTTGATTCTTTCAGAGATATGTAATAACCACATACATATGCTGCATTTCAAGTCCTTTTGAAATTACCAAGCTAACTAAGTAGCAAAATGCTATAATGCTCATTACAACAAAGTAAACAATTCCGGGGCTTTGTGAGATACCTCGCGCCACAAGGAGAGTCTTTATACCATCACGACTTCATTATTCTCTCTCGTGCTATGTGACAAATAATCATGTATGTCCACGGGCTTTACACTTGGTTGGTTAGCACTACCAAACCAAATACCTATATATTTGTCAAAGAATCAAATTATACCGGATTGTGTAGGTTAAATATGCTCTATATTGTTGATATTCAAACAATAAGAAGCATGGTTCGATCTCATCGTGCTTGATTTCCTTTAGCAACTCGTATATGAAAATAATAATCATTAATATGATCACACGATCTTTCCATTGACTCGTGTGTGTTCTCATAATCCACTTGGGATGTCATTGTTCTGGAATCGTTAAACTTGGAGCGTCCTCCAAGTATTGATTCATGGACATAGTCGAGACAATCAAATGAGATGATTTCATTAATGATACAAATTAGGTTGTGCCTTACTCATCTACTTCCATTCTAGGTGAGCATTGATCGAACCTAGTGGCATCTCCATCTTCCTTTATGGAGCCACGGCCTTAACTACACTTCCACCAAGTGTAGTTACAACACCTTAGTCTATGGTGTACCCCATACGAGGATTTCTAACCTTGCGAATATTTGCGCTAGTATGTGTGATCTTGTCACTTTAGCAACATCAAGTGTACATTCTGAAATTCGATTATTCTTTGTCACTTCACATTTGCATTTGTAGAGTACAAGAATCAACATGAGACATAGTGGGAACACACCACGACAATTCTTGTCGTTCCCTTAGAAAATACTTTTTCTTATCTCCCCCTAACGATGGGAAGAATATCTCATTAAAATGATAACCCGCAAATCTAGCGGTAAGAGATATCCTGTCAAAAGTTTTAAAATACGGATAATTGTTGGGAACTCATTTCCAACATAACTACTTAACCGTCTTGAAGACCCATCATAGTACGATGTGGAGTCGTAATGGCACATATATATTGTAACCAAAAATACGTAAAAACACGAATGCCATGCTTAAATCCGATTACCAACCGGGTACGCGCCTTGAAAAGGTTGACTAATATTGGGTTCTAAAACAAATTAAGTAAGATGCGTGTAATATTGCATATCCCTAAAGAAATAAAAGATAGGTTGGTACGCATAACATATTCCTTAGACACCATCTGTAACCTTTGATGGTAGCCTATGCGAGACCATTAGGTATAAGATGTTCTATATTGATCTTATTAAACATGCAATATTCATCAAGTCCTTTTGATATAAATTCTCTAGCATTAACAAGGGTGGTTAGCCTTTGCACTTTGTATTGTGTGGTATATGCTAATAGTTTTCAAACGCAAATTTCTTAGGAACTATAACTAGTCCAAAAGTCAAAACATTCACCGAGATCCATCACTCCTTTAATGGTCCGCATTCTCGCATGAATATTTTTCTAAAGTTCACCTTGTTTTCTTTGTAATATGGAATTTTTACCATTTGCATCTTAGGATGGTCTCGATCCTGTTTTATTGAAGACTTTGTAAAAATAAGTGATATGCTTTCTTACCTAAAAGCATAATGGGAAGGGGTTGTGCATTTAGTAATTTAGAAAAACACTTATTGAAAGATATATCGTCACTTTGCATTATGTCAATCTTTTTCCCATTTTCGTTCACTCAATTAAAGTGATATTTGTATGAGTTATTTCAAAACAATCATCATGTCACAACCAAAGTTTCTTTATGGTTATGCCCAAAGCCTCGTATGAGTCGATTTCAACATTTCATCGTTGGAGTCAATGTGATTCAATAATCCAAATATTATAGTGAATTACATTGCAATAGATTGACTCATTAGTCTCTATAAAATATAGTTCCTTCCAAATATATTAGAGACTATAAAAGATGCAATCAATTACATTCTCATCACTGTGAGTTTCCATATGATATCCACTCTCATGGGTTTATTTGGAATTTAACCCGGTGATTTGCTCTCAAGTACATATAGAGCTTTTGTGACTTTGTTTCATCTTGGAAACAAATTTTGAACAATGCTTCGCTCAATGATCCAATCATCTTAGTCATATTATAAGGAAGTAGTTCAACAACTAGTTTAAATTCCTTAAGATAATGGAAGAAAAACAATTATGAGTTAGACACTTGGGTCTTGAGAGTTTTAACAAGTGGTGTGGCCTTATTACGTAATAAAAGTGGGATTCAATTCAAGTACTTTAGAGTGAATATATATTACGTGTCACCCAATATATCTCAAGTTCTTTAGAGAATTTATGTCTCGTGTTTTCATTCCATAAGTACGGGCATTGGATCTAGTTCAATCGAATAAGATAGTCAATTGGCTAGGCAAATTTCTTGTTGCCATTAAAGTTGATGTGAAAATTGGTTGCTAATATGATACACACATTACATTGTATATACCAATACCTATGACCAGTGCATTTCCAACTTTTTCATTTATGATGGAAGCTAGAATTACATTTTAGCTTCATCCCATGATATACATGTCCCTTTTCTCATGCTTTATATGAGTCATTACGTCTAACCCTTATTACTTTTGGGTTCTTTCCATTTTCATTTTTGCTACATTTAGCTTAATTTGAGAAATTTCTTCATCTCAACGGGCTAAGAGAACCTCACTACAAATGTCAACCATTTACTTTAGGTTGAATATATTACTAAAGATAGTTCTCTTGTTGTCATACTTCAACATATACCGGTTCGTTAGTATGATGGATGAAGTGGAGAAATAGAAATTTTCTGACACATATCACCTTTTGTGAGTTCTTCCATAAAAAATTAGAATACATGTAAAAGTCGAGTGGATTACAAGGAACATTCAAATTTAAGAAGAAAATATCATGTATGAAACAATGGTTCTTAAGTACTTTTAAACCTCAAATGAATATATTAGAATCGAGTTGGTACAACCAATTAAACAAAAGACATCATTCAACCATAGCCAATATCATATTCAATAGAACAAAATAGCATTAAGACCAAAATTCTTAATGATCGAGATAAGCAAATTTATCGTTTATATGATGTGGACTTATCTTAAGATAAAAATAAACAAAACTAGGCATGTTCTACAAACAAATAAATTAGCCTAGCAAGGATTCAATGAAAAAATGCACATCATAGTTACATACCTCGGATTTTTGTTACCACTATATATATGCACAACCGGAACAATTTTGGTCCCGCGCAGCTCAAAACCAGGTTGCAACAGGATGGAAGAACAGCTCAAAACCAAGTGGGAACAGGGCAGAACAACTCTGGAACATAACTGGAACAGGATGGGATGAGTCGGAACGGAATGGACCGGATTGAGTTGGATCGTAACTGGATCGACTCGGAACTTGGATCGGATCAGATGGGAACAAGACAAGATCGGACAGTTGGAACCTGGGACGAGAATTCCCTTTTCTTTTTCGTTTCCTTTCCTCATACTACGAAGTCAAAAAAACCAGATCGCCTACGAACAAAAAGAAAAAGCCAGATCGCCTTACCATCGCCCCTTATGAACAATCACGGCCACATACGATTTAGATATCATAAAAATTGAAATCATTCATATTGCCGTACAGGACAAATCAGAATCAATTTCCAAAATCAATCACAGCCACAAACATAAGAATGGGTGCCAAGTACAAATCCCTTCCTCCAATTAAATTAATACCAATATCAATAAAATCAAATTAATACTAATGTCAATCAAATCAAACTAAATCTGCCCTCTCCCCCGTTAAATTAATATCAATTAAATTAAATCAAATCTACCAAAATCAAAAATAGGGGAAAGAAAAGAGGATCCATCTTATTTGATTAAAAAAAATTATAACCAACTTATCTGATTTGATTTCAGCGATTTCATTAGCTTGACGATAATAATCCATTAAAAAAAATCCAATTCAATCTAGCTCTGCGGTATAGCATCGGGCATGATAACGTTTTGTAGTGGTTGGGAAAGATAAAGAGACACAGAGAGAAGAAGATTCCATTACTTAGAGTTAGTATGTGTTACATCCTTTATATACAATAGGAATAAGGCCTAGCTATTATTGGGACGCACATCCATGGGCTAAAGCCCTACAACATTAATGATTTATTTATTTATTTAGTACTCCCTCCGTTCCTAAATAATAGGCTGGTTTCTATAAATATATGTTCGAAAAAAAATAAATTTGGTTTCTAATTGGGAAAGTCAAATGTTACTTTAGTTTTTAAGGGACCAGTTTTCTCTTAACTTCTTTTGATGACAAGTGTCGTGTGGACCATTTCAATTTACTTCTTTTCGGACAAGTGTCATGGAGACCATTTCACTTCACTTCTTTTATTGACAAGTGTCATGAGGACCACTTTTAATGATTAGTTCTCTTAATTTCCTTAATTTTCTCTAAAAACAAAACCAGCCTATTAATTAGGAACGGAGGGAGATATGTCAAGCTTAAGATTCCTTGAATACGGGCGATTTTTGTAACTTAAAGAATCTGATATTCTCGCATACCATATATGGTACAACTAAATTCCTTGTTTATGCCAAAAGTTCGATGTTACCTAAATTCCTCGGTGTCGTTTCGTGAAAACATCTGACCAATTCAAGGTTCCCTTTATTCTTTTTGTTGTGCTCTTTTCTTTCCTTAGCTTACCAACTATGCATGTAAGCTCACCCTGGATAACTCTTTGTTAAACAAGAGTGTTCGGCACGTGCATACGCACGTGCTTCGAACATAATTACAGATTCATCGGTTATAACACATCACGTGTAATCCATACAAAATTTAATGAGACATGAAACACTATAACATTGTACCGATGGTTCAGATTCAGACTTAATATGTTGTTCAATATCATCCGTTAGATTGCGCTAGACTCTGTTGACTTTGCCTTTGAAGGCCCGAAGTCCCTTAACTGTGAGACTGGGCAAAAACTCCCATTATTCCCCACTTATCTCTCTCTTTCTTCCCCACTCTCGCTGCGAAAACGAACAGAACCACCACTTTCCTTTGTTTCGATCTCCGCCATTTTTACGTATTTTATTATTGTAATACATTAATCGATAAATCCAATTTTTGTAATTAGCTTAGATTTCTTAAGTTGGGTCTTCCATGTGTTCTTTGGAGGATTAAAATATTATCATCATGATATCATATTTGATTAAGTTAATGTTCCTCAATGATGCGGATCAAATTTATTAATTATATTGATTTGATTATGGAGAACATATTTGCTTGGTTCTTGATCTTTTATCATAATGTTTATGGATGTTTGAGATTAATCATTAATTTGAGTTCTTTGGATTGTTTTGGTGATAGGTTGCAATCCACCCTTTAAATCTGAGTTTCGATAGTCATGATTTCTATATTCCTTCAAATTACGTTTGTACCCCTATCTATTTATGTAATGGTTTGAATGAGAAAATGAAACTGAGGGCAATTTGGGAAATTCAAAATTTGCAGCTTCACCTGCTACAGTAAGGGGTGTTCCCTTTATATAATATAATAGATAATAGAATAGATAAACACGCACCTAACAATGAAAATAAGTTGGGTCTTCCATGTTTATTTTTTTATCTAACATTTTGTATCACATACCTACATCGTTTGTATTAACCTAGGGCGTCGACAAACTGCATCATAAGATTCGCCCAATCTGACTATCGGTACCCCTATGTGCATCAAAATTCCAAACAGGAACAGGAATATTTTAAATCATTAATTAACGTAATGAAAAACTCCACATAGCTTCAAATGATGCCAGCACCCAGTTACAACCTTCCTCAACATTCTGGTTTAGACACGTTCTTCATGCAAAAAAATGATCAAGATATGGACTACACCGATACCTAAATTGATTGAGTTTCTTAAGTGAAGTGAACTTAGGTCAGAACTATATATAGAACCAAAATCAATCACACAAAAGTCCACGCTTCCTCATTTTTTACATATTTACATAAATACCATTATTTTAAAAATATATCAAAATTTAAAAACTTAATATCTTTTAAAATGTATACCTTACTAGTAATATATATAATACAAAGTTCTAAATAGATAGAATTGCCACGACTTAAAGCAGTAGAACTTGTGTAGAGTAAGTTCTTAGAGCAATCTGTTTTGATCTCCTGATTGGAACTTGGAAGAAACCCTCAAAACGTTTAGAACTTCATAAGCAGAGCAGTCATAAAACTACCTTCGAGCTGTCTTTCTATCTTCCTCTCTAAATGCGCCATTCTATCTCCCCCCAAACTCCAAACCTCCCATACATAAAAAAGTTCAATTTTTTTAAGCTTCAAACGCCATCAAATTAAGTTTGTAACCATGGTTACTTAATTCCTTTTGCCCATGTTTTAGTTCTCGCCGGTACGCGGCCTGCTAGATGTGGATCACAACTGAGCCAGGAAAAAAAAGGTTGACCTTTCCATAGAGGTTTGAACTTGTGGGTTGGTTCCTTTCATTTTGCTACATATATAAAGAAAAAACATAAAAGTTATTCCAGGATACTGCACCATAAACAACAATAAGACTTCACAACAACAGTTTTAATTCACAACATCAAAGTCATTTCAGTTGGTGGTTATAAATTTCCAATACCGAATCCTGCTTGGTACCTGAGTACTCAGAGTTTGATCCTAAACCTTTATCGTTTGTTTATTACGATACTCTCTATCTGTTATTGTTTGCTGCATTATTGATCAAATGTTCTCCAGTATGGAAAAAGTAGAGAGGGTTCTTCTCATCTGGTTTTGGTTGTCCTCAATTCAAATTTTCACATGCCTTTACAAACTAACCGAGTCATGGGCAACCTGTGGATGTCAATTCAAATTTGAGTAAATATCCATAACGAATGTTTGTGGCCAACAGTGGTTTCAACTTTCTACCATTTTTTATACAAAAAAAAAGGAGCAATCCAAGTTCCAAAAATAAATTTGCAGAAAAAAAATCTCCAAAAGCATTTTCGTTGTTCGATCTACTAAGACGTAATAAACACAAAAAAGTAGCAATAGCAAATCTCATTTTGATATAATACAAATCAGATGAATCAATAGGCAACCACCATGGACAGAGCATGTAAACGGAAATAAGAAAGTAGCCAAGACTTACATGTTCAACTTGTGAACCTGAGGCTGTTTTTGGATGTTCGGAGACATTTTATATATGCAGAAAGCAATTCGATTGGGAATTTCTTCTGTCCTTGAAAAGTGAATGGGGTTTGAGGTCCACAATAATAACAGTCTCTCTTAACACTTTTACTATTGCTATACGAACTTTTAACTCCGGATGACGTGGGACACACATCAGTGATTGAACTGGGAAGGAAGGGAGAGATCACACCCATCAGTTAGAAAAATGAATATATCTCAACTGTTGTGTAGCACACCAAACACTCCTGTTTTGTAAACATATATATCAACAGAAAAATGCAAATCATTTTTTTTATGAAAACCTAGCGGTGTTTGAAAAACCTTAAATAATAATAATAATCTATAGCAATCCTGTAAGCATGGGGAGAATACTCTAGCTAGTGACTTATACTACAGGCAAGATGCTTTCTTTGTAAGCGTAATAAACAAACGATAAAGGTTTAGGATATGAGAATTTCCTTTTTTTAATAAAAAACTCAACATCCTTGCTAAAACTCTTCTTCCTCCAATCATACAAGTAGAAAGACAACCAGCCTCTCCTTCAGATCTTATGAAGAACAAGTCTGTATCTGGAACAGCTAGAATGGAATCAAAGTCTTCCCAGTCCCAATCAAAAGGCGGCATCATGAAGCTTTCTTCTACCCAATAGCAATCACTACTACTGCTTATATTGCCTTCACTACTTGTAGCTGTCGCACTACTCATAACGCCTTTCAATTTCTTGTCTTGATCATCACTGTCATTATAGTACAACACACACATCTTCGCTGATGTTTTGTTATTTTTGTAATACCAAGATGACTTCTTGACTGTGGAAGTATCTTCTTAGCCAACACAGCTAAACGACCATCGATTTGGATCAACGCACTAATATAAGGATAATCGAACATCTTCAATTATGAAATTGGGAATCGTAATTATTCTAAACTTTTCACTCCCAACATTAAATTCGATAACCAATGGTTCCGTAACAGATTTTGACCCGGTCATAGCCAATAAATGGAACCATTTGCGTAAAGGGACGAAACAAAGTCGAATGGACAAATTGTTGGCGGGAGTGAGTCATCAATTTTCTCCATAATAGATTGTTTTGGTGTCTGCCACCAACTGTCATGACCTCACATATGTTTTCAACTCCTAAAAATTCCAAGGTAGTTGGAAGTTACCTTCCACCAAAAAAAACTACTTTGTGTTCCAAGGTGGCAGGATCATACCCAAAGTAATGCCAAATGGAATGAACATAATGAATCTGATGAGTTACATAACCACCATCTTCATCTATCACTTGTATTTCCTCACGTAGATTTTCATGTTGTTGTGCAATCACGGATTTTATCCAAGGTGTTGACTGCCCCGTGCTCGGATTGAATACACACACAGAATATGAATCGTTTATTAAAGAAACTAACCCATTGACAACTCAAAAATAGCTGCAATTGAAGCTCCTGATATAGGTACTTCCCTTTGAACAGTCGTCACTCCTCCTTCATAGAGTACTAATTCAGTTGACAAGTAAATATTAGGTCCAAGAACAACTTTTGGCCACCTCATAAAAGAGAGATACCACAACCCCCATCAACAAAACTACGACTTTTTGATCGTGAAGTGTAAATCAATGAAGCGTCGGTCTTTGTGAATTAACGACTGCCAACGTTTGCATACACATGAACCTCATGAGTGATTTTACAGGAAGTCTACTCAATATCTACTTAAGTAATAACTCATTACCCATAACAACATCACTACTAGTAAGAGGATGTAATTTCAAATAGCTTTCAGACTTACACACAAGAGGAGGAAATTTTGAACCATCACCAAACTGCTTCATTCTTCAACTTTATGTCTTCCTAGCTATGTCTTCCTAGCTATAGGTGTTGTAGTGTAATAAATATAAAGAGTTTCCTGATAAGGTCTTTAGTGATATACAACTTCTATATATATATAGACAAACAAGTCCTGTATCAACTTCTAAAACACAGAAAGATATAAATAGGCAGTATTTTTACTTACTAGAAAAATCCATGAAACTTGTGTATCAAGATTGTTCTCTAATCAATTTAGTTCCGATGACTGGTGTTAAAATTTCTGCATAATCACCTCGATACGCTGAATTTGGGTACCTGTAACTTTCAAAAGTGAACATCAATTGACAGTATACTTTTAAACACGTTTCTTATAAAGATTTGTGGAAAAATTGACCTACATGGTTTGGTCAAAGATTATGTTTATAAAGAAAAAGAAAAATTGTTGACCAACATGGTTTGGTCAAAGATATGCTATAAAAAAGAAAAAAAAAGAAAAAGTTACCTACATGGTTGGTCAAAGATATGTGTACGAAAAATACAAAAAAGTTAGCTGACATAGATTACATGATTAGTATGTAAACACCTTTTGGTTTTGGTTTCCTAGTAAAACACTCTTCGTGGTAAGAAAAAGAACAAAGAGAGAGTATGTGTGTGAGGATTGGAGTACTCTGAGTTAAATAGGAAAATAACTCAGGTAAAAAATAATCACAAAAAGGGAATGATGATAAACAAATAACAAACATCACTCCAGATTCACACAACATGGAAACAAACATGACGATAAAACTATAAACATCACTCTCACTGAATTCAGATTCACACAACATGCTTCTTACTATTTATATAGACAAACAACGCAATACAATAAAATCTTAAACCCAAAAACAAGACTTTGTATCATCGCAAATCATCTTTGGGTAAACAATACCACATACATAAGTCCCAATAAAATTCTCATATGAAAAGCTTTCGCTCATATGAGACTTGATTCACATGAGATTTCAATCCAAAACTTCAATCTTACAACCACCTTAATTTCAGCTCCTTAACCTTTATGCTTTAGTACTAAACATGGTATATATACATTGTTGAAATCATACTTGACCCTAGTTCTAACATACTCAACAACTCATGTAAACAACACCATATATGAACACCACACATAATACATATCTAAAACAGATTTTTCTTCTATTTCCTCATATTACTTCTGATAAAACCAGATTTTTCTTTCTAAAACATGAGGTTAGAAATGGGTCCTAGTCATGCTTGCCACATATCACTCCAACCTTTCCATCATGAGTTGGAGGACGCTACATGGCTACATTGGACATCTCATATGATATGTCAAGCTAAAGGACATGTCATGCTTCGACTCGATCTTATCTAGCATTAACCTTGAACAATTCTTTAAAGCAAGATTAACCCATAAACAACCCATATAACAAATTATGCTTAAGTTACACTAAACAAGAGTTACCTTAATCAAATGAGATTTGTGCATAAAACGCAAAAATGTCTAACATTTTTACTTGTGAATATGGCGATGCAATCATGTTTTTGTTTGTAGATTAGCTCTATGAGGTCTGTCATGTCCAACCTTTATTGTTATTTGTTACTAATAACGCAACCAATGTCCGTAATCACTGATGCAACAGGTTTTACTTCTAATAGAGCATTCTCTATGTCTTGCTGACTCAAAGCATCACCGAACTTCACATTGCCACATGGTAAAATTGTTCTCATCATCGGATTTCTCTACTTCAAACTTTGCGTTCGACATCGATTTCGACATCTTCACCTTCAAACTCTGTTTCTGACTTCAAGACTAATATAGTAAACTACTTTTTATAATCTCAAACACATGCTTGCTACATCGACAATATTTCCATATTGAAATTACCTAAATCCATTATATTCAGCATTTGGATACAGTGACAAATTTACGTAATAACTAGACGGCAATTTGAAATCACGGAATTTTAGAGAACAAAACAGCAATGAGAATTGATGATATCAAGTCAAGACCTTAACCCAACTAGCAAATTGCCACAATAACCATTGCAGAAATGTTAGAGAATTCCTCAGAAAACATCTTCTAAACAATTCAAAATAATAATAATGAGAGGGTGTTACTTTCATAACTCCAACCCTGGAGGTGAAAAAATTAGGAAGGAGAGAACCTAGAAACCTAGAAAAGGATTGGGTGGAGGGTCAAGCTGAACTCTGAAATGGAATTAAGACACTTTCATATAGCCCTGATAAATTTCCTTAACTGAAGTAGTGAAGTTACTAAAACCCAACAAGTTTTGAATCACAAAGGCAGCACAATCTTTATTAATAAATTTCAAAATCGAAACTTTTTCAATCCCAACATACTAGCAAATTAAGCAGATATATACCAATATGAGTATCGGAAACTATACACTAACTGCTGATGATCAAAATTGGTAAGCAATCTACTTGCCACATCGATTAGTAATTTAAACATGAGAATAAAAACGAGATCCACATCAATTGAAGAATGATAAAAACTTTGGAAAATAATCAGACTCTACTCAGCTCCTACGTCAATTTTCAAACTTTATAACAGGAAGATAAAAATGACACAGCAAATCCTTGAAATCAGATAAAAATCTTAACCCAACCAAAAAAAAAAATCCGACAACCACTACATAAAAACAGTAAGAATCAAAATGAAATAGGTGGGATCCTTACCTTATAATGAAAGACAAGACCATAGCAGACGTGAGAGGTGAAGCTGAACGAGGGGAGAGTTTCAGGTTTTGGGGAAAAGAAACCTGGAGAAGACGAGAGAGAGAGAGTGCACTCTTGGTCCCCCTTATGGAGAAAAAAGGCCCACCCTAACAAATCGTCCGACCCGAGCCAGAAAAAGGCCCATCCAGCCCAACCTGAAACTGAAGGATCTGTGGGCCTTCGACGGTATATTTTTTTTTGAAACAGCCTTCGACGGTATATGAAGAATAAACGAGATTTACCATAAATATTCTTAACATAAGTAATCGTATATAACATTTCAAACCGGTTCACAAAAAAATGTTTTAAACCCGAACCCGAGTAGATACGTTACTATGCGGTTGGACATTGATTTTGATCGATCCGACCCTATGTACATACTAGATATTACACAAGCTTATGGCATGGTTGAACCTTTAGATTAGGTGGGGCTTATGGTCACGCGTGTTTTATCTTCCATGTCAAATTAGCCGGATCTTCGATTTCTCCTGTGGATTAAGAAAATTTAGGGTAAACGTGGGTCCATACTAAAATTAGTTGTGATAAGGTTGAAATCTAGGGAGTTGAGCTTATAAGGTTAGCCGAGGGCCTCAATGTTTCATTAGGGTCAAATTAGTCCGAGCCTACAACCTTTATAACACCTGCAGCTTCCCATGATGCATGCTCAAAGATGCTGCCATTGAAAAAGATGAAGCTTACATCTCAAAGATTTTGTTAGCGCGTCGAGGGCATGTTGGCTCGGAGCGAGATTGCACTATCATGGTGCATCACGCCACTCTGGGAGGATGGTCAAGTACGATATTGACCATCATGGTGTACGTCGCTCAAGATGGTCGTCAGTCGTAAATCGAATAATGCAACATGTGTTTCCTTTAGTCGTTTGTCCCGACGCTTATAAACTACAGATCATGCTTGATCTTCATGTACTGAGGAATGATACGTAGGTGTTGATGGAGGTTTTTAAACAAAGGGTAAAATCGTAAAACCCCAAAATAACCTAATGTCATGATGACACATTTATTAGGACATTTAATTCATGTAGTCGATAATTAATAGGGGTATTTTTCAAATTAGGGTTACAACGAACAAAACCCTAATTCTCCTCTCTGTACTAATGGCAAATCATGCCGACGCATACCAAACGCTAGCCAAGCATGCTAACCATGCTAACCGCATCTCGCGCTAATGGCAAATCATATCCACCCACACCTAGCCCAAGCTAGCCG
>JAJJWW010006950.1:0-20585 GCA_023531295.1 Papaver armeniacum | reverse complement strand
TGACTTTTTATAAATGACGAATAGGTAACGTTATTGAAGCACGACGATCAAATTTGTGATTTAAAATCATGTACTTAATGTTGTTATTAAGTATCACGGTTATTGTACGTAACATACAATAACGGTTGATTAATGTCATAAAAAATCACGGTTACTATACGCTAAATATAATAATCTGCTTGAAATATGCCATTTAAAAACCACTTTTATGATGTATGTTAAACAAAATAATGGTTCACACTCGTTATAATTCGAGGTATTTTATTAAATAAAATTTTTAATTCTAACAAGAGAGTTCTCACATTTTTCTAACTACCGATTCAAATATTGGCATTCGGATATTGGGGACCTCGCATTCGGATTTTCTAATACTAAATCCTTTCATAATGATATTTGGAGTAACGAAATTCATCCTGGTTAAAAAAATAAATAGACAAAGTTAAACAAATTGACTTTATTAATTAATTTATTAATTATTTTTTAAAAGAAAATAGAATATTCCAACATAAATTACAAGACATCCTAACAACTCCAAGTTACATAATCTATACTATCACTGCCAGCCTAACTCGAATGCTCTCCTACGGAGCTCCCATAGGCCTTTGGCCACCTAATAAAATTACCAATAGGAACATCCCGAAGTACAACATCATGTATGTCGACAACACCGCACTTGGCTCAATGATTACGTGAAGCATGTAGTCGTAATCTTCATCAATCAAAGACCTTAGTATTGACATATGCAACGAGCAACCGGCTTTTTCCTTAAGTTCCTCAAAAGAAAAGACTAAACGACGAGGGAATTACTGTATATTTAACAAACAAGACCAAGTTAGTTTAATAAATCATGATAGCAACATTGTATGCATCTGACTACACATTACTAAGAGCTATTAGAAATCACCCGCCGTGGTAAGAGCTATTAGAGATATGATCATGTACTCCCGATGCCACAAAGCTACGTTTTCCCCGTCTCTTTCGGCCACATTGTGCTTTCTTCCGCAACCGCCTTCATAAACTCATAAGCAAGAAATCGAGATTTAGAAACATCAGCACCCATTCCGCGTATGTATCCCTTTCTATCAGCGCCAAATATCTAACCATATTTAAGAAGCAAATTCAAATTCCATGAAATTCAAATAATGTAATACAACGACATTTTTAGACTAGCTCTCGTATTGCATGGAAAGTCATGGGAAATTCACAAGGCAAAGCAATAACAAAAGATACACATAGAGGGAAAGTTCAGTTATTAACAAATTTTTCCTACACAAATCTAGCACTTATATCTTCAAACATTTAAAAACTAATGAAATGTACATAGTGGTGCTAAATGCGGGCTACTTGAAGCAAACATTACTACGAAAACATAAAATAAGACAAAATCCTGGCTGGATGCAATAAAGATTATTAAGATGGCAATGTGATTGTAAGAGACCGAAAACAATTGCAAACCAAATCAGTAAGCATTACTTTTATAAGGAGCAACATAACCACTATCACCATCCAATATAAAAATTCAAGAAGCAAAAAGATTCATGTAACAACAAATTCACCACTAACCTTGGTAATGTCAATGGTTCCCAAACACTTTTGTGTTGAAGGATCTTTATCATATTACTCCCGCACCAATGCCTACACATCAATGAAGCCAACTAAAGTCAATCGACATCATAAATATCAATAAATAATATTAGACAAAACAGAGAATTTACCGGATTTTGCACTGCCAATGATTTAGAAGATGAAGGATTATCATCTGGGGGTGACTTTATGTGTCTTCGAAACACGTCTGGCCTATATATCTCACCAATGGGACTTTGTTTTTCCCGTGACGACAAAATGCATCAAAGACTTGCACAATTTTGCATCAAAAGACTTACATCTTTGCGACAATAAAGAAGAGGTTTCTATCGACAAGATAAGTGCATCAAAATTCCATTAGATGCTTTGATAAGTAATCATTCTCAGAAGACCAACCAGCTTAGTTTCTTGATTAATATTGTAATTTAAAACAAATTGGATTGAAACTAATAAGTGACCCTTTCAGCAGGAAGCAATAATGCGCAGAATGAACAAGAACCAACGAAACTGCATAAACAAGGACCATTGTTTTGTTTTGCTGTTCTCGGTGCACTGTTTGCTTTTGTTAAAACAATCTTTGAGACATGGCTACTCGGGGGTGCAAATTACAGAGAATAAGGCCAAAGGTACAAGAGTTCGAGGTAAGAAAATATTGTTTCTATGGGATAACAATAAGCACGGTTCCCACTTACCAACAAAACCACAAATACCTTCACAAAAGCAAAATTCCGGTGGTACTGACAAGCTGGTGAAAAGTCAACACTTGATCATACAAAGACATGCCATTTTCTAGGGATTGACAATATCGGACACACACTTAATATATGTCAACGCACCTACAGAGATGTATTATTCTTTAAATATTTTAATTGTACTTACAATTGACATATAGTTTTTGTATTATCTAATTAGATTAATGGTATGTAAACATGTAGTAAGTGGTAAAATATTCAAACATATGATAAGAATCGTAGACATTTCATGCTAATGAACTTCGGACCCAAGTCCCTATGTTGGATGCTAAAAGCATGCACAATTGTCTTGAGGGCACCTTCATATAAAGGTGCAAACGCATAGTTGAGTCACTAAAGCTCTAAGAAGATGGAAGAATAATGTCGGGATTCACAAGAATAACAAAATAGAGGATTTAACTTGAAAGATCTAGTCATGAATCATGATCCATTGCATTAGTAATACATGACTTAAAATCTTTAAGCCAGTAGTTTTTATATCGGACTTGACCAAAAATGGAACAACAAAATGTAAGGTTAACTTCGAGGCTAAAGCAACAATTTTGACAAATAAATTTTCCTCAAAGAAAGCAATATCATCATAACCCGAGAAACATTGGGATTAATAATATTAAA
Organism: Papaver armeniacum; assembly: GCA_023531295.1. NCBI lineage: Eukaryota > Viridiplantae > Streptophyta > Magnoliopsida > Ranunculales > Papaveraceae > Papaver > Papaver armeniacum. Next base: position 17,634 of record JAJJWW010006950.1, on the reverse strand, counting down.
GGGGTGGCAATAATAATAGTAAACCGATATTGTGAAACGGGGAAAATTACTAAGGATTCATATCAGAAACATTTGTATTCTCGCCTGCTGGCTTCACTACCACTAGTACCCCTAGATAACAAAACAGACATATCAATTATCAAGCTCTGCTGACTAGTAAATATAGGAATAAGAAGACAGAAAAATAAGAGCTCAAAGCAAATAGTCTGATAAGTGATAAGATAAACAATTGCAACAGTAACACGGTACAATCTTGCTATCTATACTTATGCAACTAATAGCAATAAAGAACAGTAACTTTGAAAATCACATTAAATTAAACATAAGCTTTATTTCCATTTCTATCACCGTAATTGTTCCATAAAATTCATAGAATCATTACCCTTTCATATTCAACATCTACTCTACCATAACAAAACTACACTTAAATATTGATAGCAAAGGGCCTAATAGTTCTAGTGAACTAATTTGCTATTTGGACCCGAAGATTTTAAACACACAAACACCTTATATATACATAGCAATCAGATCTATACACACGAAATTCATATTCAGACGGTCTTATTACAATACTATAACAAACCCAGTTCATCTTTTCAATCAAAGGTCATAAGTTAATTAGCTATAGACAAGCATAGATTGTATTATTATAAAACTATAACAATCCTATGTAAACTAGTTTCAGATTCAATCAAAGATACTCTAAAATGAAACTCAAGCATTTTTCAATCAAAAATCAAAAGTAATTTATCTAGAGATAAGCATAAAAAGGATACCTTCTGTTTTTGATCCCTGATAATCCCCCCAAAAAAATGAATCTCTTAACAACTCTTAGCTGATTTTAGGGTTTAACTTTATAGCTATTCGAAAACACCAAGCGGAAATAATCCCCCCCCAAAAGATTTTCTTTTGATTTTCATCCCGCCCAAAAAATTGTTAGGGTTCAAATCAGTTTTTTTTGACCGAGATTATTTCCTCTAGATGTTCTTCTTTCATTCCTTCTCAATATATTCTTCTTTACATCCTACGGTGATGCATAGATGTTTCGAAATTTTAGAACAATACTTCACTAATAAACCCTAATTTTCTGCCAAAAAATCAGGTTGTGGAGAAAACTTGCCTAAAGATAGAGATAGGGATGAAAAGTGAGAAGAACCGCTGAGGAGAAAACTCTATCAAAGACACGCGTCTTTCTTTCTTCTTTTTTTTTTTTTTTTTTTTTTTTTGTTTTTTACTTTGTTAATCCCGTTTAACGAAGGCACGCCACAAGTCAATATTTTAGTATTTTATTTTTAAGCAGCTTTGACTAGAATTGATCGATACCAATGAAAAATATTATAAATACTCAATTAATGGCGCTTTTGTTAAAATTAATGGCGCTTTGTTAAAAATATTATAAATACTCAATTAATGGCAGTTTTGTTAAAATTATTTTGTAAAGCATATTAAAATTTTACCATCACACAAATTCAATTAAAAATAAAATATCAATTTCAATTAACAAATTTTAATTAAAATAAAAATATCAATTTCAATTAACAATTAATGAAATAAATATTAACAAATTTTCCGAAATTGTAACAGGTGTCTCTCCGTTCACTGGTGATGGTGTCTCTGTTTCTTTTGTCCCGGGAAAAGCTATCTCTAGTGTGGTTTCACGGAAACGTACTAAGTATTTGGAAAAATGTGTTTCCCATGGTTTTGGTCTCGGTGTTCTAGTTTTCTCCACTTTAGGGGAACTCGGAAGACACTTTGGAATTCTTCAAGCGTCTAAGAATTTCCTTGTTAGCAATGATGCTAGTACCGGTTTTGGTAGTTTCATTTTTCATAGATTAGGCATTGCTATTTAAAAGGGTGTTGGAGCTCGCCTTGTTGCTAGGCTACCAACAAAGAGCTTTGTGTAATCTTGTCTATTTTCTTTATTATATTAAAAATAAAAATATCAATTAAAGTTGCATTTCTCCAGGAAATTTACTGGTCTCATCGAATCAATTCGATTTTATTATGCTTTACACCAAATGCTATATGTCTATTCGTATCATTATACTGATTTGACCGCAACTTTAGTAGAAAATTTATTACATAATCAAGACTCGACAATTCAGTTGAAAATTTGACCGAGTTGGAACGAGTTCGATCAAAACTAAAGGAACCGAAACTTCATCATTTCGAATTGTGACGATTTGTGTCAAATTTTAGTTACATAATCAAGACTCGACAATTCAGTTGAAAATTTGACCGAGTTAGAACGAGTTCGAGCAAAATTGAAGAAAGCGGAACTTAATCATTTCGAATTGATACGATTTATGTCAAAATTTAGTTACATATTTAAGACTCGACACTCTAGTTCAAAATTTGACCGAGTTGAACGAGTTCCAGTAAAAATCAAAAAAATCAAACTTCATCATTTCGAATTTATACGATTTATGTCAAAATTTTGTTACATAATCAAGACTTGACACTCTAGTTGAAAACTTGGCCGAATTGGAACGAGTTCGAGCAAAATTGAAGAAAGCGAAACTTCATCATTTCGAATTTATACGATTTATGTCAAAATTTTGTTACATAATCAAGACTTGACACTCTAGTTGCAAACTTGGCCGAATTGGAACGAGTTCGAGCAAAATTGAAGAAAGCGGAACTTCATCATTTCGAATTGATATGATTTATGTCAAAATTTAGTTACAAAATCAAGACTCGACACTCCAATTGAAAATTTGGCCGAGTTGGAACGAGTTCGAGCAAAATTGATGAACGCGGACCTTCATCATATCGAATTGATACGATTAATGTCAAAAATTTAGTTACATAATCAAGACTCGACACTCTAGTTGAAAATTTCACCGAATTGGAACGAGTTCGACAAAATTGAAGAAAGCGAGAACTTCATAATTTCGAATTGATACGATTTATGTCAAAATTTAGTTACATAATCAAGACTCGACACTCCGATTGAAAATTTGGCCGAGTTGGAACGAGTTCGAGCAAAATTGATGAAAGTGGACCTTCATCATATCGAATTGATACGATTTATGTCAAAATTTAGTTACATAATCAAGACTCGACACTCTAGTTGAAAATTTCACCGAATTGGAACGAGTTTGAGCAAAATTGAAGAAAGCGAAACTTCATCATTTCGAATTGATACAATTTATGTCAAATTTAGTTACATAATCAAGACTCCACACTCTAGTTGAAAATTTGACCGAGTTGGAACGAATTCGAGCAAAACTTAAGAAGCATGAACTTCATCATTTCGAATTGTGACGATTTTCGGATTGAGAGCGATTTGCAATTTGCATCGGAATTGTGTAATTATAATAAAAAAAATACCTTACTCAATTGTAATAGATATAATTTTTTTTTTAAATATAATAAATAAATATAACAAATAATAAGGATTAAACTCAATATTTTTATCATAATTGAATATCTAAAGGATTAATTTCAAATTTCAAAGTATCATAATGAAAATTCCACTCAAAATCCAGTACCGATAAATTTTATCGCGAGCCATTGTTGGGACGCTTAATGGTGTTGAACTTCCGCTCCCCTAATTTTCCTGTAGCATCATAATCTATCTGCCCCTCCAGTATCTTTTGTGAACCTGATAAAGGATTCAACTCCTTGCAAACATTGAGCCGACTGTCGTGGAGGATCCATCCATTCTTTGCTTGGAGGTGTAATAGACATCAAGTAAACCTAAATGACATACATAAAAAAAAGAATATGATGACAGTCAATAATCTGTAAGACTGTGAAGGATCAAATCAAATAAAACTCTCAGACACACTCATACACCAGGCTCAATAAAAACCAGTGATGTCTGACTCAGCGTAATGCAAGGATTCTGACTTAGAACGCAAGGATACAGAGTACAAGCGTAAAAACTTACGCAAGTGATTGGGAGCAAATGAATAACTAAGTTACATAGAAGCAAACATAAATTGCATGAGACTATCATCAACACACATACTATTTCTGCAGTAACATACATATCCAAGAAAATGCTCCATTAATGTTACAAATGAGAAGGGTGGGTATCTCACACTATCATAAGCAATAAGGATAGTGAGTCAGTAGACCCACATAATAAGTATCGTTCAGGCATGTAACTAAACTAATTAGCTTTCAGTGAAATGATTAAGACATGCTGGTTGTGTGTGTGTGTGCCTCAAATCCTAAACTGTCTATCTGAGATTACAATTCTAATATCAACTATACCCGGCCAGGAACCGTGCAAGTACACACTATCCCCATCATCATCATGTCATTATCAAAGTCAAGTTTAGCATGCATTATCCTATGGCTTAGATAACTACTTGTCTATATTAATGTATACCGCCCATGTTCCCTCAGCCTCAACTATAAAAGCAAACACTTACACTAGTAAAGAGTCGAACAAGTAAATCAGTTGAAACCGACATACATTCATATAATGATCAATGACACAGATACCAGAGCCTAGAATATTTGAAACTGATAGAGGAGATCCATGACTTCAAAGAATTTACCACATCAACTTCCAAAGCCACCTCCTAAAGATATTTGTTTGGATTTGCATTGGGAAGTAAATGAAAAGAAATTTCCTGTCAAAACTGCTGCAGTACCTCCACCGTCACCAACACTCCTGTCAAAACTGCTGCTTGAAGATTCAAGACAGGTAAGGAACAATGTTGATGAGTGAGTTTTTAATATTAAAAGATACACAAATATGGACATAAAACTGGCAGACTGACATGACAGTTATCTAAGTAAAAGAATTGTCATGGGTATTATGTGAGAAACCATGACTACAGATGAAGTAAACTTAAGAGGATGATGTTACTGGATAAGCAGGTAGAAAGCTTATTTGCTATAGTATAAATTCAAACATACATCTTTGTAATTAAAGACTTGCCCTTATCTCCCACGCCATTTGCTCATTGTTGGTATTTGGAACTCCCCTCTTCACAGCAATCTTCACGATGTGTGTTTTTTCCCACAACTTTTTAATTGCGGCAGCCAATCCGTGAAGTTTTGTGTTTCTCCCTAGACGTATAAGAAATCCGTAAGCATCTACAAATGACAAAATGAATAGTACAATAACCAAGTTGAAGCTGCTTATTACACAGAGTCCACAACCGTTAGACACAACTAGTTATCTACTGTTACCAAGGATAAGAGGTGGTAAACTATAAATGTCCATCACTTATCTTATCATCACTGTCAACAAACAAATATATTTCGAAGATCATTTTGTTATACATTCAAACAAAAATCCAAACATAAATTTAAGAAGAAGAAAATCCCACATGACATCCACAAATTTATCTTCTTTCATCGAATCGTTCTTATTCATAAAAGTAGGACCATAACCAACTGTCCAGTGTCTCTTCTGTCTACTTCAAATCCACCAATAACCATTTCACGAGAAATTGAGATATATCCATCTAGTTCTCATCATGTTTTAGTCCAAAATTCTCTAAAAGAAATTGTCATTTGGTTTATATTCTTAAGCTATTTTTGGCAAAGTGGATGTGCGTAAGGCAAAGTGGGAATTGTTTTCGAGAGCTGGGGCCGGGGGTTTTCACGAATTGCAACATTAGCCAACTTCCTAGAGTTGTATATCTGTTGATTCGGCCTTATAGTTACAGCTAGCTATATGAAATGAAATTTGTACATGTAAAACACGAAAACCCAATTCATTCTTTTCAGATTCATGCAATAAAACTAAACAATTCATTCCTTTCCGATTTCTACATTAACCAATTTATCAAACTAACCAAAATCTTGGATCTTATTAGATAATATTTTGGTCTCTAAAAATCAATTTTTGGATTAACCAGACAGAAGCTTAAGCAAAAAACAGAATCAAAGATGAAAAGGGATTTGAAACTTACTTTAATTTGATATCTTCTTCTTCTTCGATCTCCTCTTAGGTTTTCTAGCAAAATAAAGAGACAGGGTTTGAAGAAGTGATTTCAGAAAACACTTTTATGCAATCAAACTAATCAAAATCATTACCTTAACCAATTTATCAAATCAAATATTTGCATGTACACTTCTGGTCTCCAAAATCAATTTTTGGGAATCGATAGAATCTTGAGAAAAACCCAAATACAGAGATGAAAAGGATTTAAAATTTACTCAATATCGTCGTCGTCTTCTTCTAAGTTAGAGTCTCCTCTTGGTTAGTTAGGTTTCCGAAGCGAAAATAACACACGGCGGGTGAAGAGTGAACTCAGCTTTTTTGGTTTTGGGGTTTTCTTTTGATTTTGGGGTTTGTTAGATCCGAACCAATATGGTTCTATATGAAAGGCATATGGCAAGTATGCTGGTGGCTAACCATGCTAACCATTTCAGATGCGTTTTGCAAAGCCGGTGGCTAGCTATCTTTGGGCACATAATAAAAGAATAATGATGGGTGTATATAGACTAAAATATATGACGGATTTATTTTGTAATTTAATGTTCCATCATTAAATCACACACCTACTAAATTACCACGTTCTAGAATGACATTTTTTTACGTTAAATGATGGACCCCACTATTTTCATGTTATATGACAAAATTTATTTGTAATACCTTATTCACGTAATTAACTGCTATTTAAAAGCGTGATTTATAGCCCTTTCTGGACTAGTGTTACATTGACTTCTGTTTCTTGAATGCCATGATAACGACCTCTTGGACAACATGGTCACGGACTTAAGGCACTAAAGTCTACGATCCGATGTTGCAAAGAGAATATTAAACTGCATCAGTATTACTTTCTTAATCGTTCTCCTTTGCTTGTAGCCATTCGGTCCGGTCAAAGAAGGATGCAAGTATTTTGAATCAATGGATAATGTCCTACGGGATAACCCACGATGAAGATCATTATGCCGTTTTACATTGATTTACTTATGTCGAAATGGGAAAATCTCGAGAAGCTAATTATTTGATTCAAAACTTGCCTTTCAAACCGGGGGCACCTATATGGGAGGCACTTCTTAATGGTTGTTGGATTCATGGTAACATGGAAGTGGGTATTCAAGTGCAGATCGACTCTTTCGGTTGACACCTCGGCATGATGGGACATACATTCTGGCGCTAATATGTATCTTGACCTTAGGACGGAGGGAAGATATGGAAAAAGTAAGGATGATTATGAGGGAACAAGGGGTCAAGAAGGAACTCCGGGCGTAGTTGGTTGGAGGTGGCAAACAAAGTTCATGTCTTCTTGGTAGATGACACAAGCCACCCACAAAGCACGAAGTCTATACTTATCTTAGAAGGCTGGGTGTTAAGATGAGGAAATTGGGTTATGTCCACGATACCAAGTATGTGTTACACGATATGGAATCGAGCACAAGGAATATGCTTTGTCTACTCATTGTGAGAGACTTGCGTAGGGTTTGGGCTTCTAAAGTTGCCTCGTGGAGCTACTTGTCGAGTTACGAAGAACTTGAGGATATGTGGGGATTGTCACATTGCCTTCAAGTTCATATCAAAGTTGGTTGAAAGAGAAATTGTTGTAAGAGATGGTAGGCGGTTTCACCACTTCAGGAATGGTGAATGTTCTTATGGTAACTACTGGTGAAGAATATTATCAAGAATAGACAGTAATTCAAATTTGGTGTTTGGCAACTTGGACATTGTGGAGGACTTCATGCATAATACCTTGAATTCTTTATTTCTAACTAGCAAAGACGCACGCACGATGTGCCCGCTTGTTTGAAACCCGTAGAAACTTGCATGCGAGGCATGCAATGCACGAAGCCAATTTTGCTTTGTTGTTCCCATGAGCCAACCATGCACCTTAAACTCCAATAGTTACACACAATCCTTATTGGATAAACCGATAAATTAGAGATGACATATTTTCATGTTACAAAACATGTACTAATTTTTATTGTGAAAACTACTACTAGACCCATTTTTTGTTTTCCTACCACCGTGAAACCCGCAAAAATAATTCACAGTCGCACCCATTCTCGGTGATAAAATTATGCACAGAGCCCATATTTTAATATTTGATGTTTTCTTCTTCTTTTCCTTGCGTATTTCTTTTATAAACAAGAAAAATATGATTTACGAAAACACCATTAACGACTTTCTTTTGACACCTTCCTATCAGCTGAATTGGGGGCCCTTGAAAATAATTGGGGGCCTCACAAAATTTATACCCACACCAGAAAATATAAGGGGCTTCCAAAATGATGGTGAAAGTACCATTTTACCCTTCTCATAAAAATAACCCTAAAATCCTATTAGGTGAATATGATGATGATGATGATGATGGTAATGATGGTAATAGTGGTGATGGTGGTGATGGAGGGAATGGTGGTGATGGTGGTGATGGAATGAATGGTGGTGAGGGTAGTGATGGAGTGGCGCGTAGATTGAGGAAGAGGGGGATCAAGGTAATGATGACGATGAGGATGGGGATGGAAATGGTAGTGGTAGTGATGATGAGGAGGAGGAGGGGGAGGAGGAGAATGGTAAGGAAAGAAATTAGGGTGGTGGTAGTGATGATGAGGAGGAGGAGGAGGAGGAGGAGGCTGAAATTCGGGAGCGGGGGGAGGAGAATGCGGCGCAACCACGATCCAAGGCCGAAGCGGACTACTCAATTGCACCCCGGGCGACACATTCCACGCATTGGTTCTGACCTTACTCGTCTTAGTAATGGGAAGGCCATAGGTGAACCTAAAGACGGAGGCAAAGTTCTATTTGGATATGCTAGCTCATGGGCCCGTGCCATCTATGAGACAATTGTAACATTCTCAACTTTGGTCTTTGATTTTCATATGACATGTTGAAAATAAATTTATTTTGTTTAATTTGCATTGTTTTGTCTTCTCAGGATCATAAGAATGCTGCCGTCTTTTTTAGACACCAATCGTCTTATGCCAAAAAATGAAAAAATGGCCGCTAGAAGGTGAATGTCCAAGAGTCGAGAAATTGTTGAAAACTCGGGTTTGTATGTTGCGGTAGAGAACTCCGTGATTGCGTATGACAAGGCTGCGAGATCATGTTTTTGTGAGAGGTATTATGGTAAAGTCGACACATTCCAATTCCCCTTTGGCGAGGTGGCATTGTTTCCCGAAGATGCAGAATAGATTCTAGGATTGCATGTTGAAGGAAAATCCACGGGTGACAAGTTCACGAAAAACATAGGTTGGAAGCGAATATATTAATTGACCATGCGAAGTTGTTTGGATGGGATGAAAAAACGACGTATAACCTTTTTTGTGAAGGGAGCGAAGCACCCAAAGAAAGAGTTTAAACTTAAGGAAATTAGAAAGATGTATGTGGGGCCACTTAAGAAAGACGGAGACAATGAACTACTCTCTGAGAAGGAAGTTCGTGCGACGGCGACCGCATACTTGTTGTATGTCCTTGCTTCGGTTATATTTACCGATAGCAAAGGAAAACAGAGCCGGCGTCTACCTTCTTCAACTTTTGGATCCCTTGGAAGATGTCAGTAAGTATTCGTGGGGGACTTCCATAGTAGCATATTTGAACGCTCAGCTAGCAAAGGCATCCCGTGAACGAACTTCTCAAATGAACGGGAATTTGGCTTTACTTCAGGTAATTTGAGTTATCAAATGTGTTCGTTGTTTATAATATTTGTTGTTATATACTTTCAGATTTAACCTTTTTTATTGTTTTGATGTTGTTTCAGGTGTGGATTTACGAGCATTTTCCATCATTGATCAAAGACAATGAAGACATCCAATTGGAGCCAACATGGAAAAATACTAAGCCAAGAGGAACCCGATACAAGTACACTGGAAGTCAGGATAAGGAGGAAACTCAGAAGTTGAAGTTGTTAACCATGCGCCAAAAAATTGGATAACATGACAACCAAAGAGGTAAACTTTGATCATTACAAGGAAGGTAGAGACGGAGGAATCAAGATCTCGCATATTACAATGACCCTCTGTTTTACCCTTATGGATATACAATGTACAATCCGACTAGAGTAATGCGTCATCTTGGTTATATTCAAGATTCACACGATGAGTATGTACCACCGTTGAAACATAAATTGGATAAATTCAAGGCGGACGCAAAGTCGTTGGTCATTGTTTACCAACCCGAGCCTAAGACCGAGCATTGGGATAATAGGCATTTGGATATGAGTAAGGTAGACATCACTTGGTGGACTTGTGTTGATGAAGGTCACGAGGCAAGTGATGATTACATGCCATGGTATGAAGGCATCTCCCACGATCGAGTGATAAGGATTGATAATACTACGGGTAGGAGGAGCAACAAAGCATCTTCATCTGCTTCAACAGCCGACGTTAGAGATGACTCTTCCATTCTTAAGCTTGTGGTAAGTACTTATTTTTCGAATTGTGTTAATCATTTGCATACAATTTTAATTATGTTAATTTTAATCAGAATTGAATGCAAATAGAGGGAAATGATGAAGATTTTTATGAAGTCATTTTGTTGCAAAGCCGACAAGGAGAAGTGAAAGAACTGCGGAAAGTCGTATTTACGCGACTCACATCAACACATTGAAAATCCACAAGCGAAGAAAATGTTTGCTGATCTGGCAAAGCAATGTAAGAGGACAAGGAGAACAACTGCCCAACTAAGACAAGCACGTGCTGAAAAGGGTGAAGGAAACGAAGATGGTGATGATCAAGCTAGTGGAGAAGAAGGTGGTTCTCCAAAGGGCAGTCCTGAACATGGTCCTTCAAAGAAAAGTCAGACATCATCAAGTCAGGGAAGTCAGAGAGGTCGAGGTCGAGGTGGTAGTACTGGGTGAGGAGAACTTATGTCTAGAACTTTAAAGTGTATGGTTTAACATCTAGAACTTATGTCTTTCAGTATTGTCGACTTTAATTTATGTCTTTCATAGATACAACTATTTTCTATAGTTCGTACTATCGTTATCTTGTGTTAATTGGGTTTTCTAACAATTTAGCATGAAGTTTAAAAGTTTATGTTTAAACTGATGTGAAAATATGAAAAATATGTCAACTTGTTCTTGGAGTCGGCAACATATTTTTTTGTAGATCAACGACTTTAAAAAATATATATTAGAGTCGGCAACAGGTGTTTTGCAGATCAACGACTCAAAACCTGGGGAAATATAGTGAGTGTTAGAGTCGTCAAGAAATGTTTTGCAGACCAACGAATCACCACTCGATTAACTTGACTCCTTCCTGTATGAGGTTATTAAATAGTCGTTAGTATTTATATAAATAGTTAACGATTTTTCCCTGACGACCCATATATCAAATGGACGACTTTTTTTCTAAAACTATCTACCTCCTCTGTCTAAATTTGTTGAAGGCTCGTCAATGAAAAAAAGAAAAAGTAAAGGGTCGTCAATTGTTTTTAAGGGTCGTCAAATATTATCTTAAAGGTCGTCAATTTTAGCTTTACTTATATTGTCGATCCCTTTTCAAAAACTTATAAGTTGCCACGAAAAATGGATGTTTATCATCCAGGAAATAACTTAATATAAAAGTTGCATTGCAGATGAGTTGGAATTTGATACATCTAGGAATAAATTCTTATGCTACATTACAGTTGATCTAAATAAATTCCATCTTTCAACTCATTATATGTTATTCCTTTTCCTTGTGCGAGAGGCAACTACCATTGCGGCTTCGATGTGATAAAACTGCTCTCCTCTCCATTTGGTATATGCATCTTGGGCCGCACGCCTATCCCCTTTGTTCCTCGAGAGAAACACGTTATACTTGGTGCACAATCTTATAACGTGAATCGTCCTATCACGAATGTGGGACGGTAGATAATCATAGCGTAGTTTCTTGTTGTAATTAGTAAAAGGACTTCAACCAACTTGAGTCCAAAATATACTCCCATGTTGATGTTCTTCGGGAAGATCTTTGACGATGTAATAATTTTTAACCCATTCAGTCTCTTCCTCGACTTGCTTGAATACTTCCCGGAGATGGGATTGTTCTTCGGCTCGTTTTTTGGCCTCGCGCATCTCTTCTTTTTCCTTCGTAGGATATGGCGTCAAAGTGTATGGTTTTTTAGTAGGTCGCATGCTTCTTTTGCATATCTCTTCTTCCATTGCCAATATTGATTTTGTTGGTCGCTTGCATCTTCTAAGTATGCTTTCAATGGAATTGGTATTTGATGACGAACTTGCCATTGAAAAAATGATATACTTTGATTGTTTTAAGTTCTATTAAACAGTTAATGGTTGAATCTTTATATATAAAATAGCCCAACGGCTATATTTTTGGGAAACAGTTTCTCCAAAAAGAGCCGTTGAAGGTATATGTACGTAGTCGTTAGGTTTGAAGGTAAATATGGGATACTAGGGTCGTTCGTTTGTTAATAGGCTCGATAACGATCCTTAATTTCCAAAACATCCAGGAGACCCTCATTATGGTCTAATAGAATCGTTAGTTTATTAATATACTTGTTAACGACCTCAAAAAACTATGGTAAGAGTCGTTAGGTTAAATTGCTAAATGTAAACGACTTCTATTTCAAAAAAAAAGTTTTATAATGATAAGTTGATAACACAAGATAAAACACATTATATTCGTTACGGATTCGTGATAATACAAACATCCAAGTATTCATGCATTGTACTTCCAAAAGTATGCTTCACAATAGTAAGCTTCAAAAAAAGAACAACTCCTTCCACATTTAGTCGGACATGTCAATGTGTTCAGGCATTGTACTTGGTGTTCCTTCCAAACCATTCCACATGTTCATTCCATACTCTCTTTGGTTTGTCCACTCTTGGTGTAGTTTCCCCAATCACCATAGGCCATCCGTGGTAGAGGACATTCTTCGGAAATCTTCAAACCTATGTAATGGTTATCGTTGACATGTGCCATTACAATTCTTCTTTTCTTTATCGCCGCCTCACACCTAGTTCTTGAGGGTACGTACATACAAGAGCCTCCCAGGAAGCCTTTCTTTGAATACAATCACAACACAAGTGAATGTGTCCGCTAAAAGTTGACCACCAAAAGGCATTTGCATCCAAAACTTATAACCGGCCTTCTTCGACCCTTAGCCATTTCACGTTAGATACCAACTCTTTGAACTTCAATTCTTTCTCTTTTGAATCTTCTTGCATGATCATGGTTAAATAGAGTTGCTTGTCGTCGACAAAGTTTAGACGCCATTTTTTGTTCTTGCATATTCGATTTGGGTGAGGTTAAGTTCGTAGGCGTGCTCAAAATGCCCTAATTGTTCGGTTGCAACATGGTAACCACAATTCCCATCCACATCAACGTCATCGGTGGATATAAGGTGATCTAAGATGACGTAAGGAAGTTGGTGGTATACTCTTTATACAAAGTGTAAAACACGATGTGGTCTTCCTTGGGAATCCCTAGGTGTCTTAGGATTACCCTTTATTCCTCTTATCGTCACCATACCACTAGTTTGGCTTTGCTGGGTATCGATCGCATGCTCAACAATATCCATATCTTCATTTTCTTGTTTTTTTTTGACCGAACTCGTTTCTTAAGAATGAAATACTTTTTCGTACTCCTCATATTCCTACTGGACATGCTCATGACGTGATAGGTATCTATCGCAACCCTTGTCATTTTTAACCGTTTCTCTAAATGACATTTTAGTTGTTGGTCTTACGGGTGGTTTTTGTTTGATTAGCTCTTCTTCAAAACCCCAAGCTCTTACGGGAAGTCGGCCACAAGTTAGCAACCAAAATGTGTCTTCTGCCAAGACAATTCATTTTTCGGTATTTTTCGTTGATGTACTTGCCAATCTCCAAGTCTCCAAATTCTTCATCGGCTAAACCCCGTGGGCTTTGGGATGAATGAAATTTGCTGCGGAATGGATCGATATCTTCAAGAGGAATGTAATCTTTGTACCCACCAGGTTTATGTTTACAAGGGAGTGCCGAGCCAAATATCGTGGTTGTACAATTACCACTTCGTCTTCATCACCTTTCCCCTCTTTTTTAGCTCCTAAAATTTATAAGCTCATCCATCATATAGTTAATTGCCCACCATGATACTTGGTGTGCTACCAACCGTAACAAAGATTTGTCCCTTATGTGTTGCATCAAAAAACGGTCTTTACTCAACTCCATCTGAGTGACTATTTTTCTTAGGTCATCCTCTGCGTGCTCGTGAATGGCTTCTTGTACCATAACTACCCCACCCCTATTTTGATCCAATTTTTTTTTTCAAACGCCCGTGAGACTGCTCAGCAAGACTTGTAGACTCATTTTTGAAGTGCTTGTATCTATTGGTCCATGCATAAACAAACTTCTCCTTCCAAGGATTCAACCATGTATTCAGGCAATACTCAACAACCTTCTTATGATCCGTGCTCCAAACATCAATAAACTTCTGCAAGTTAGCATAATACTTAACCTCTGTTTTCGAATGAGCCAAATAGTCCCAATCTTCGCAAAAACTTTCCATAGATCACCCTCTTCATCGTATTTTCCTTTTCTTTCTTTTTCTCTTAGCTCGCTCTTTTTGGAAAGTTTACTTAAACGCTCATCTTCCTCCTTAGAACATTGATTACCCTTCTTAGTATGGATCTTTTGGATTTGATTCTTGTAATTAGAAAAAAGATTGGTTTGTATGTGCCACGTACAAACAAATTGTTGAAGCAAGTGGAAAGACTTGACGAACGGCACTCATAATTCCAAAATCTCTATCCGTAAAATATAACCCGCGCGTCTATTCTCCACGGTAAATCAAGCTCACTTGTTCCAACGCCCAAACATAGTCCTCTATTTCTTCTTTTCCATAAACACCATCCAACGGTGAATGAATTTTTATCCGAAGTATGGCACCACGTTCAACATCGGCATGTTATACTTGTTTGTCTTGTAGCTGCAATCAATGAAGAGAACCTGGTAAAAACACCGAGCCAAATCCACCATCCTTGGATGTGCAAGAAAAATATGAGTCACTTTCTCATCCCACCCACCTTAGTTTGCATGGGCGTAGTTTAGTGTTTCTGCTAACCACTCGATTGTTGAATAATCAACCTACCATTCCATCCGGTTCTCTTAATCGTTGCTTTGGCGGCGTTGATTGTGGAAAATGGTAGACAAGTTATCCTTATCTTCCTGCCCTTATGGCATTTAGGATCTTAAGTGGTCTAAATCCCTTCATCTCGCCTAACTCTATCCATCGATGCGGTTTCAACCGGGCATATGAATTGTGTCCATATAAACTTGTGGGTGGATCATGGTTGTGACGACCGTTCGAATACTATACAATCGAATACATCGACTTCATGGCGTCTTTTGAAACAATCTGAGCGGACATTCACACTTCTTCGAATTTGTTACCTAAACCCTAGTCGTCTTCTTCTCATACTTGTAATTCTTGCCTTTGTGACTTTCTCCCTTCCCCGCTCTCTCGCATACCATTTCCATCTTGTTACAATCGACGTGTCTACTTTGAACAACCACACATCTTCTCTTTTGCCTTAGGGATAAGCCATTCCTTAATGTCATCCTTGGTTTCCCATGTCTATATTGAGCAAACAATTACATTGACAACCATGTGATCACTAATAAAATTATTTGAATATATAAATATATCGATTCGGTTAAGGTGAACGTACCAAATCAGTCATATAGTGTTGGGAGGTATCCGGACCCAATGTAGATACGGGTACTGGCTGGGAGGTTTGTCGTACTACCAACTAAAAAAACAAAACACAAAACCATCATCAGAGGGTCGTCCATCTCTTATATGCCCAAATGACGACTCTTCACAAATCTTTTACGGGTTTACACATATAGAATCGTCAACCAATCTTTTGGTTAACGACGTTTGTGACAAAATATAAGCATTATACAATGTTGTCATCTGCTAAAATGTTAATTGTCGACACATTAAGATCATTTGACGACTCCCAACATAAACTAACGATTAGGACTAACATATATACACCATTACGCAAGTTTTCTTAAAGTCGTTCGATTCTATATGTCCAACTCCGACGACGTAATATAGAGTCTCTAAGAGTCGTTTAGTTGTAAATATAAAATATTAACGACTCAAGATACTACTAGCATTTATTGGGGAATTGAACTCTACCAAATGTGGTTGAGGCAGTTGGCTCGTTCAATTTTATAAATACAGGCCCATATCTCACCTCTTCCTTACCAACACCATAATTATCAACCTTCTCTTCTCCTTCTCATTTATTCATCATCCAAGAGGAAAAAAACAGAGAAACACAATAACTCCCTACACTTAAAGAGAATTGTGCCATTAAAAGAACTTGGAAAACAGCCCACAAACCACTTTGAAAGTCTACACAAAGACATTGATGAAACATCGGATGCTTGGTGGAACTGCGTATTCATCGTTTTTGTGGCGTTGGACGGAAAATCGCAACTCAAGGTCTTTGAAATAAGAGTCGAGAGAACGCTTCAAGGAGATAAAATTCGAGTGTGATGTTTTGAAAAGAGAATTTACGACCATAAGGGAAGCCTTTTCTCGGATATGATGAGTACTATAAGAGTAAGTATTTAAACAAGAGGTAAAACTTATCCAAAGCTTTGATCGATACTAACTAAGTATGTTTGCGTTTGCGTTTCGGATGAAGAAGGCGTATGGATACTACGAGGGGCTTCGTGGGAAAAAGTTTGAGTTACACGATTGCTAGTTTATCTTCAATGGAACCATGTATAATTACATGCTTTATGATTGAGTGTAGAAAGTGCATCGTTATCATGTATTGTATTTAACCCTATGAAAAATGTATGACTTTTTACGATTCAATGAAATGGTTCTATGAAATCTGAAATTATTAAAAAAGAAAAAAGTTTGAGTCATCAATATTAGAGACGTATGGAACAACGACTCTCATTTAATATGAAAGGGTGATCAGTATATAGTAATGCTAAACTAACGACCCTTAGAGTGAAAGCTACAGTAAAAGGTTTTTTAGTCGTTGGGTTCTAAATACATTGAGTTAACGACTCTAGATGACCTAAAACATGGAGTCGTCATCTTTTTCAAACTTGATTAACGATTTTTCATAAATGCGGTACAGGTCGTCAATGTTTTCAAACTTGCTTGACGATTTTTAATAATCAAGATTGGAGTCGTTTATTTCTTCCAATTCACTCCACGACTCTCAAGGGTCGTTAGTTTATTATACTCCCGACTAACGACCCTCACTGCGAGCAGTTCCATATCGACCATGAATCGACCACTTGGAGCACCATTCGAACAACTTGAAGAGTATAGGAAGTTTACACGATTGTTTTGAGCTTTGGGTTCTTCATTTTGAGTATTGGTTCCTTCCATTTTGAGCAAAATGATCTTCATTTGCAACAATTATCAAAGCTTCCTCTATTAATATCTCTTCATCAAACATCCAATCCATAGGATTAGTTGAGACAATCTCACCATCAACATAATCATGTATGTTGTTTGAATCTTCACCTACATTATTTCCTCCACTAGAATCACTCATTTCAAATAACCCTAAATTTTCCCCCAAAACTCACTTTCTTCCTCTCTATCCAACACAAAAACACAATTTTTCTATTATCAAAATTTAATCCTTAAATCGATTTTAATCTAACTAATTTAATTACCAATTAATTAACTTAACTTAATTACTAATTACCACTAATGATTAGGGGTAGTTTAGGCATTTAAAAAAATGGGGATAAGGGATAACCCCAATTACTATTT
>JAJJWW010006949.1:0-85795 GCA_023531295.1 Papaver armeniacum | reverse complement strand
TTTACCAAACGGCTAACTGTTTTTTCTCACGGTACAACACAACAACGTCAAGGACAAGAGTTACTTCATGCATGAAGCCCGCTTCTCATAAGTGTATTTTTCTATTCGGGCCTCCTTTCATGAGGCATTTAGCAAAACCCGGCCCGAATAATACCCGTTTATAATTTAAACGGCTACATTAAAATTGTTTCAAAAAAGAAGCAACGTCTCGATTTTCCCTTTCCCCCTTTTCTTCTTCGCCATTTTTTTCCTCATTCGATCGAAGTTCTAAAAAAGGCAAGCAAGAATCATTTTTTTCTCATTATAATTGTTGATTGCTGTACAGAAATAAAGGGTTTTTGTTAGAATTAGAGAATTTGACTTTAATCATCTCAATTGGTCTCTGTTGTTTTGTGATTCATGCAACTAGGGTTTCCCAGTTCTTCAAATTATGAAGCTAGATCATAAAGGTTTTACTCCTGTGACACCCAAAACAGTAAATTCGTCTCCCTTTACACCATTAAAACATCTTCCTTTACCATCAGAAAAGAAGAAGACCGTCTCTTCTTTAGCAGATTGTTTGCAATCTCCATGTAGTAAGGTTCCTGACGGTGATTCTCCATGTCTTAAAGTTAAAAACGTGCAGGTGATTCATTCTTTCATCAATTTATTCCTTAAATTTTTGTTGGGTTTTGTTTAAGTATTGATTTGAGCCCTTTCTTGTGAAGATTTTGTTAGGGTTTGGTAATCTTTTCTGTCAGGCGTTTCAACAAACATTTTGATTTGATAACCCCTGTTTCTATTGTTGATTTGATAAACCCCTGTTTCTATTGTTGACTTCTTGCAGATAATCGAAAAGGATAATAATAATTCTGTTAAGATGAAGCAACATAATCATGTTGATGTGGCTATTGAAGCAATTGAGTCATTTCGTAGTCTTTGCTCTCAGCAAACACAGGATTCTCTTGATAATGTGCTCATTGATCTGTACAAGGTATATTATCTTATTTGGTTGCATTTTTTCGCGCAAAATGCATGTGAAAACCCGCCCCCATTATGTAGCTCTTAAACTTCCTTGCTGATTAATATAGGGAGTTGAGAATAGAGAGGAGGAAATTGGGTTGTGGAAAATCTTGTTAGTGTGTCGATAGAGGAAAATTCTCAGAGATCTTGCTCTTTCATGCGTATCTCAGATTTAGCCAACTTTACCATTTAACTTCCTTGCATCATGTGATTGTGGTGCTCGGGGCCTTTAAGTTTCTTATAGCCATTTTGAAACCAGGTGCATTTGAAAATTCTTGCTTGTCTTTTTACTTCGAATCTTTAGAGTCCTTTTGATGTTACAAGAATGTCTGTTTGCCTGCTAAGCAACTGAACCTTAAACCGTTTACAAAGTAACCGACTGTTGTATTGAGAATTGATTTCTGTCAACTAGTAGTCGGTACCGAATTTTATTTAAGATTGATATCATGCTTAAGTACTGCTTTCATTTATGACATTTGATTTCTATGTAACAACAGAGAACTGGTAGGATAGACGAACATATCGAACTCCTTCAGCATAAACTTCAGCTCGTTGAAGATGGTGTTACATATGGTGGGGAACGAACTCAGATAGCAAGAGCTCAGGGGAAGAAGTACTATTGCTCCATTGAGCACGAGAAATCAAGGTAAGTAAATGTTACAAACATCTACTATACTCAAAATGCAAATTTCTTGCATTTGTTCACTTATCGCGAGCTTTGTATAAGCAGGTTATTGGGGAACTTGGGATCGGCTTACATGCAACAGGAGAATTACCAAGTTGCTGAAGAATTGTATAGGAAAGCTTTATCTATCGAGCCAGATAAGAACAAAAAATGCAATCTTGCCATCTGCTTGATGCACGATGGAAGAATTATCGAAGCCAAGTCATTTGACCGTGCTACCGAGATGCTGTCTGAGCTGGATTCAGGTCCATTTCTGAAACCACTTGAGCAGAAGAAAGGCGATTGTTTCAAAATGGAGACTCGGGTCAAAGTGAATTCCAGTTCACCAGTTTCTTCCAGATATGTGGTTGGTGAAAGAGGTTTGGAGCATTCAGATTCACGTGTTTCTTCTACTACTAAGGTTCAACAGACTGGTACCAGAAGATGCTTAGAGAGTTCACATCATAGTGTGTCACCAGATAGTGGGCAGCATTCAAATCATGGGTTTGGAGGAAAATGGAGAGCCGATGATTCACATTTAAGTCTTTCACCCATTTATGGTGCAGATTCTGGTTTTGGGAACATTTTTGGTTCCTCTATGAGCTGGGAAGATATGGTTGAAGAACAAGAACCCTCAGAGCAGCATTACTTGTATTCAAATACTTATTCAGATTGGAGAAAGAATTCAACGCCGTTAAGAAAAGATAGGAGGCTTCAAGTTTTTAAGGAAATCACTAGTCAGGAGGATAGTTCAGTGAAAGACATGGATGTTGTAATGAAGCAACTGAATCGTGCGATTGAAGCTATTAAATCCTTTCGCAGTCTGTGCTCTCGACAATCTCAGGAATCTCTTGATAATGTGCTCATTGATCTCTATAAGGTATGTTATTTCAATTTGTAACATTGTTTATTTTTTTGTTTCTCGTCTTCAAATTCACTTTAGTGGTAACCCTCACATCATATCTTTGCCTCTGGTTAATTCGCACAATATGCATGTGAAATCCAGGCTAGATTTTCCTGCTGCTCTTAAATCTTAAAATTCTTCTCTACATTCTCAAACGATATCTAGGCCATGCTGCATTTCGGCAATGCCAACCTTAAACCGTGTAAGGATTAGTAGTAATCGGTCTCCTTTGAGGTAGGATTAGTAGTTTTATGATTGAATATTTCATTTTGTGTTGAGAATGATCCATGCCTTTGGTATGTGTATATATGAAGATTATACGATGAATGGTTTCTGTAGTAAAACTGTAGATAAATCTTTCAAGTGTTTCACCAGTCAACTATGTTTGGGCTCAGCTTATTTCTGTCTTTGTATAGGGAGATCTGGCGTTGTGCTAACTTTTAGATATAGTGTTTAGATTCAAATAGAATATGGAAAACAAGATATATGGCCTATGGGCATGCTTAAGTTACAAAAATCTTTGTGCAATCTTAGTCTTTCGGGTAGCATAATGTTTCTCTTAAAATAGCCTAAGCTTACAGAAAATGCAACTCATGGGTTTCTAATTTTGAACTCTCATGGATTTTAGTTTATACAGGTGGTTGCTGTATTGAGAATCGGTTTCTGTCCACTAGCATTTACTTTATACAGGGCTCTAGTACAGAATTGTATTAAGAGTTATATCATGTTTAAGTTCCATTTGTGAAATTTGATCTTTATGTAATAACAACAGAGAGCTGGTAGAATTGGCGAACATATCGAACTCCTCCAACGTAGACTGCAGCTCCTTGAAGATAGTGGTAACAAGTCCCATTGCTGTTCTGCTGAGCATGAAAAAACAAGGTAAATTCTACAAAATCTCTTTTTTCTGAATGTAAATTTAGTGTGTATTTTCACTTATCACGAGCTTTGTGTGTGCAGGTTATTAGGAAACTTGGGATGGGCTTACATGCAACAGAAGAACTATAAAGTTGCTGATGAATTCTATGGGTACGTATGAAATGTATGTATATTGTAGTTCCTGATCGTATCCTTTTTTTCTATCAATAAGCTAAACTATACAATGTGTTTTTTTTTTATCAATGCAGGAGAGCGTTATCTGTCCAACCAGATGAGAACAATGAATGCAGTCTTGCCATCTGCTTCATGCAGAAAGAAAGAATTCGGAAAGCCAAGTCCTTAATTCAAAACCACGTGGTTGGTGGAAGAGGTTTGGTGCATTCAGTTTTACGAGTTTCTGCTTCTACTAGTAATGTTCAGCAGACTGGCAAACGAAGATGCTTAGATAACTCACATCCAAGTAAGGGACAGCATCAAAACCATGGGTTCGGCAGAAAATGGAGAGTGGAGGATCCCCATTTAAGTGGTTCATCTAAGAGTGGGAAAAGTTGGGCAGATATGGTTGAGAAAGAAGAAGAGGATGAATGTTTAAGTCTGTTTTCTTCTGAAAATATGGTTGAATCTGTCAGTGAGTGGAGTAGTAGCGAAGATTCGAGTTACATGTCTCAAGAGACTGATATTTCTCCAACGCGACTATTGGTTGATAATCTGAACGATGCCGAGGATACTCTACAAAGGAAGTTTGAAGCAGCTGATATTAATGGAGAATTCAGAAAATCAGCAGCTCGACGTTCTCTATATTTTGATCAGAAGCAGGAACAAGAACCCTCAGCCCAGCAGTACTTGTACTCCAATACTCATGAATGTGCAGGTTGTTCAGATTCTGACAGCGACAGTTCAGGTGTGCATTTTCCGTTTGACATGGATCGTTTTGGGGAAACTTTAGAATATGCACTAGATGACGTGAAAAAGGGGATAGAAAGCGCGTATGTCAGTCAGCCTCCTGTCCATGAGAAACATAAGGGGGGAACAGTCATTATTGTGTTTCTTGACGGCAGTAAGCTATATGTGGTGTCAGACAGCAGGTTGAGTTATGAATTCATTCATCCTGATACCGGAGTGAAGGAGTACAGGATCTGCTATCATACTAAAGGTAAATGTGAAGGCTTGCGTGTGAAAGTAGAACAAGTCGGTGAGAAAATCACAGCCTGTGAGGGATTCATAACAGCTTTGGCAGGAAACTACAAAATAGCACATCATGTTTGTGAAAATCTTAAGCAAATGTGGAGTAATGAGGAAATCATTTCTGATCATGGGTTTTTAGCCGAGATGTTGGGAGATCACTCCACTGATACTGATTTCGTGATAGCTACTCCCACCAACACAGGTGGTTTTCAGATTAGCAGTGTGACGGACAAGGGAGTACAACCTATGGTTGGTAGGTTGTTGTGTTTGGGAAGTGGGGCGGGTTTAGCAGAAAAAATCATATTGGAAAAGCTAAAGAAACGTAACCAAAAAATGAGCATTGTAGAGATGTTGAAGGAGGTTGTTTATGAGGTTTGTGGACAAGAGAAGACCGTCGGAGGAGTAGTGACAGTTGCAGTAAGTGAAGTTGTGGGTGAAAGCGATAAAGACAAAAAACTGAAAACCGAATTTTTTCGGTTTCCTTCGTTTAAAGTAGTTTGGCCCATCACAATCTTGCAAGATGGAATTTACTTTCTTCCAGAGGATAGTTTCCTGAAAATTGACAAAAATGTTTTAGACTTTGAAATCCTCGAAAACATTGAGAAGGGGGAACTGGGGGAGTATCCTCTTAGGCCAGACTTGGTTAAAGTAAGAGTATATCTGGATGTAACAGATCCTTTATTCTATCACGCATCCGACTTTTCAGAGAGAGATTTCAGGGATTTTGAGTACTTAACTTTGAGTTACAACCAAGCTGAACAAAAATTCAAGATAGTCTTGGAATCCACAGATGAAGAAGTTTTGAAGATGGTTGTTGGTAAAGACAGAATGTTTTGGGATAATGAAAACTGTGTTTTCGTTATCTGTTGATTGGTTTCATTGTCATTAAGCTTTTGTAAAGATTTATTGTTGTAATGAAGCATTCTTATGAGTCAGCATTAGAGATATCATCTAGCTGCTTAAGCAAAACTCAGCCAAAAACACCAGACTGCGCAAGCAAAGTCTCTCCCTAAAAAGAAGACAGACAGCCTGTCGAAAGAGAAAACAAACCAAAACACCAGAATCACTGCTATGCCAGCCAGTCACATCCAAAGATATACCACTAATCCGCCATCCCAAGAATTAAAATGATGAATCTCAACAATGAACACAGATTATTGGAAGTTATAAGCAATTGTGTCATAAATATGAAAAGCCTAAAAACTTGAAAAGGTAACCTAAAACATTTATGAGCGTTTTATATAAGCAATTCAACTGATTGATTTGCCGTTTCCTAAAAATGACATAACTGGTAAGGCCACAAAATTGGGCACCCACATGGAATGTAGAGTACAAGCTGTTTACATGACCTCCAGTCAAGGGAAAACAAACTAGATGACGCATACCAGAAGCGCAAGTCAAGTATGGGACTGTTCAGCATCAGCCTTCTGCTCCACTGTCAAGTTTCGTTATTTCCTCGTCTATTTGTTCAAGTTTGCTTCTAAGGTTTGTTCAACTCCTCTTGTTTACTGGTGACAGCCTTATCGTTTTGCCTAACAGCAACCATATACTTTGATCGTACAATCATACTTGGTCCCCCCCTTCCAGCGTTATGCAGTCCAAACCATCAACCTTAGCAACTGTAGTGGCAACCTCCAAATCACTCTTCTACCAAATACCTGTTGAGAGGCTGAACAGGAAAGAGGCTTTCCGTAAAAGTTGTAACTAGGGACCTCCGGGAGTGATGGGTAAACGAGGAGACCCCATCCATTTCAATCTTCTTACAAATATTTTCCTTGCGATCATAAGAATATAAACAAGTAAAGCTTATAGAGTTTGTGCATTCTCGGCATTCAAAGAGTATCTTATCACTACTTCCAGCAATTCCAAAACCGCCAACCCCATTATCACAATAAAAGGGTAGTGTAATAGTCTCTGTGATCCAATTATTTCCGCTTCCTCGACAGTTTTCCAGTTTTTTGTCAGCTCTGTCATCTAACATCCACAACTTAACAACGTAAGGTTCCATCCGGTATAATAGAGCCACATGTCCACCCAATACTAGCATGTCAATAGGCAGCCTAAATGATTCATCACGAGG
Organism: Papaver armeniacum; assembly: GCA_023531295.1. Taxonomy (NCBI): domain Eukaryota; kingdom Viridiplantae; phylum Streptophyta; class Magnoliopsida; order Ranunculales; family Papaveraceae; genus Papaver; species Papaver armeniacum. The sequence continues at coordinate 79,081 of JAJJWW010006949.1, read as the reverse complement.
CTCGTCGAGGATGAAACTAGGAATTGGGATAAGTCTATACTTTTCACTTCCAACATCAAATGCAACTATGACGTCAGGATCATCAGGATTAGTTTTACCCCATTCATCCGAATAATATTCTTTGTTACTCCAATATATCGTACCATCTGCATACACCTGCCGGCAACTACTATGAACCGGAGGGAGCACTTCTTTGATTTGTATTTGGTTGTTTTCGTTAGGAACCGCGTTGATCTTACGCCATTTTGTGTCACGGCCCACTGTCAGTGCTTCCCAACTTTCATAGTCAGGCCGTTCCAAGGAACTATACCGGTGTTGTTCCTGTCTAGCAACTAGTCTCCAAAAGCAGAATACTTTATGTTCACTCTTCTCTGGATCGAACCCAAATCGATAAGTTGGAATGGAATGACTTTTTATCTTCATCGTGCTTTTATTTGCCATAAGCTTGTCATTTTCTTCTGCGAGTAACGTTGATATGACCCACGGTGTTGCTTCTCGTGTACTTGCATTGTATAACCTAACAGCATACACATTCCAATCTACGAAACAAACCAAACCATTTACCGGTTCCAAGATTTCACTATAAGGGAACCATTTATCATGGGTTATCTTAGCCTTACTAACAATAGCATTCACTTCTTCCTCACCACCACCACCACTGCTTTCAACTATCTCCGCACAAGAAATACTTTGCTTTAATGTTTTGCTTGCTGAAAAGTGAAAGCCTAAGCTAGTGTGAAGGACGCCCTTTTCTGGCAATGGGTTGATGTAGAGGAGATTCGGACGTGATTTTGAATGGACAAAATGTAAATCAATCAATTGTGTATCATGTTTAATCAAAGACAACCAATGTTTGCATACCGACTTAAACCGCATGAGTGGTTTCACTGGGAGTCTGCTTAAGATGTCTATCAGTATATCATTAGGTAAACCACTGACCTGAGTCGGAATGATATCAAGAGGAGAATTATAAAGACCATGACAGTTGGTGTTAACAAGATGATCGGTGCTTGTGTTCCTTGATCCACCACCATAATACAAGTGTGGCAATACATCATAACTTGTTAAAACCTCCATTGGCAGACTCTGCTCCAATAATTATCAAGGCTGCTGGTGCTACTCGATTTTGAAACGAATAAGAATAAGAATCCCCCTATAACAACATAAAAATCAAATAGAGAATCAGAATTTGAAGACAATAAATCCTGTATCTAAGATGATTAGAACTGCACATACAGGAAATCTCAGATTCGTAGAAAGACCCAATTTTAGGGATAAATAATAGCTCTATCTAAGATGATTAGAAAACACTAATTTTACTTACTGATTAACAAAATTGAAGAGATATTGAGAATAAATTGAAGAAATTCCTCTAATAAGTGACGGATATGAAGAATGTCACAATCCAATTAGGGATAATAACTCTATCTATCTAAGAACACTGATTCCCGAAATTGAATGGATAAAAATTAACCTAATTTTAATAACTGTATCCTGATTAACGAAATTCAAAGAAATTTTATATGATAATCAGAATTAAAATCGTTAATTTTACCTGATCAGTCAATTAAGAGAAGCGCTCTGTAAATTTATCAAGGAATCTCAAAAGGGTCGGTCCTTTGGTTGAGCCGAGAAGAAGAGGGGGAAAAGATAATATTGGAGAACCGTGAGTGAGTCCTGTCATATTTATAGCAAACCGGTAAGGGGAAAAGATATTCAAACCGGTACATTATTTGGAAACCGATGTCGGTAAGAAATCGGACAAAGACGACCAGATATATGGAAAGTGGATGGATGCAATGCCCCCAAAACCTAAGCACCGGCACACCGGCCCGGCATTGATTATTTGAGCCAGTTTTCAGTTCCAAACTAATTTCCAAAGGTTCAACCTATTTGGCACCCCTACTTTTCCTATTTACTACTCTTGTAAAAATTTCTAAAGTTATTGTACTTTTCATTTCTATTTTTCCTAGTTACCACCTATAAAAGTCAAATTAAATTTGACTATTACTATCATCACTATAATCTTCTCTATTAATCTCTGTTTTCATTAACCCATTCAAAAAAGATTAACCCTAGGTTGGAATTTTGATCTATTAGTATACTATTATGTTCAAATTTGTCATTTCCTTTGACTCTTATCATTTAATTTGTAAGAATTCAATAACTTAATTGGCAAATAATCCATAACCTATTATTATGCAAGATTCCATGCTTGAAAATTTAAGGAAAAATATTCAAACCCTAGAAGAATCGAACATCCCGCAAGGTTATATTAATGTAACAAAAGAGACATTACGTGGAAAAGATTAGGAATGAAGTAAGTGGTCCGTTTTGGTAGTTAAATTAGTGTTTTATTCTTTTTTCTAAATTATCCATGAACTGGTCACCGGTTTACGGATGACCATAAAGTATTCCAGTCATCTAGACCCGGACGACTACGTTGAGGAACAGTCGGTCATATCTGGACGATCAGGTACGAACCAGCTTTTTTTTCTTCACAAGTAACTAAAACCTAGATAGGTCATTCAAATTTGGAAGAAATACAAGAATTTAAATTCATTCTCGACTAGTACTGATTCGTGGGGAGAGCTAGATTGGCACAATTGGTGGTAGGGTCCTATTTAGAATTTCAAGAGATACCGCACATGTTTTACTTTTTCTATTGGTTCTGATCCATGGAATTCAATATAATACCCACCCGGTTCCCGAGAGCATACATACAAATTGGATTCCTTCATTGTGTGATACAAAATGAACTTGACCTTAACGAGTTGGCGCGCCAGAATCCTTTTTATATTCTATTAAAACCACCTCTTTATTTTCTAGCTCCGATTTTTGGGAACCTCAATTCCTAATTGGAAACTGTCTATCTATCTCACTTCCATACTGAATTTCGGATATGATATATGTTCCGGTTTCAATCCAAGGAAGGAAGCTTTATTTTTTTTAATAAAAGATAGATCAAAGAAAGATCTGCCCTACCCCGCTTAATAAGGAAATGAATAATATTTCTTCTCTCTCGTGTTTTTTCTTTGATGAAGGAGTCATATCGAAGCAAGAGTAAACTCCAAAAAAGTACATTTATAAAAAAGGCGAGATCTTTTATACCGAATCCAACTTTATCACACCTCTTTGTCTTCCAAGAAATTTAGATCATAACAAACTTAATTAGTTTCGAACTTCAATTTTTTCCATTTCATTTCTACTGTTTGGGTTTGTGACCAATTGAAATGGAAGGCGGGTCAGATGATACCTCGTCATATGGTTGTATACGAAATTATTTGTGGGTGAAAACCGTTTCTGCTGATTTTGGTAATTTTGGGTGTGAATCTATACCCTAAACAATGTACTGCACATGAGTACTTTTGATTCGAGAGATCAATCTATACAATCCTAGCCTAAACCAAGAAATGGTCGTTCCAGGCTTGCTTCGGCCACAAAGTGAAGGAGAAGGGTTGGTCTTAGGGAGGGAAGCGAAGAGAGTGTTGAGACCATAATAGTTGATTCTGAAGGTGTGGTTTGTTTTATGACTTGCATCGGAAGTAGAACTGGTTAGCAGAATGGAAAGCTACCAGGTGATTTCTAGATACTGTATTGTTGCCGACCCAAACTTGTTGTTTGGTGAAAATAGATGAAGCTTATTTATACAAGTCATATTGAAACGTACCCTGGTCTCGTAGGAAGTGGAAACGATTGAGTGGTGGAAGAATAGAGTAACGTGTAACCGTCAGACGTTATACTTCCATGATGAGGGAAGTGAATCCGTGTAACCGTCAGTCATTATGCTTCCATGATAAAGGAAACGAATTGTTTACACCGTTAATTTTCACCACCACTAATTGTCCTACTTCATGACACTTTCTTGTAACGAGCGCATTGCACGTCGCACGCTATAAACCGCCAGACCAATACCCTGATGAGTATCCCCCAGTTTGTGACATGTTTGATGTCTCGAGTGTTTTCGTGGAAAACGTGTAGCAGGTTGCTATGTGTGGCAAGTCAAAGTCAAGAGACTTTTACATATGAAAATAACATGTGATGTTATTAGGCTTGCCTTGGTCAGCCACCTAAAACTTGCCACAAGTCCGTCAGTTTGGTGTCGAACTTGAATGGCTGATATTACATCTCATGAGGAAGGGTAGCCGTTGATTATGGCCACATCTTTGTTGTGTAACAAAGTGGCACCATTAACATGGCGGCGCCTGGCATAGCCGTGGCGTAGCGGGTTGCCTGGGACTTGCCGCAAGTCCGTCAGTTCAGTGGCAAACTTGGATGGCTGAGATTGCATCTCATGAGGAAGAGTGGCCGTTGATTATGGCCACATCTTTGTTGTGTAACAAAGTGGCGCCATTTGCATAGTAGCGCCTGGTGGAGCCATGACATAGCGGCATGCTAATGGCATAGCCGCGGCATAGCGGCATGCTAGTAGTCGTGTCAAGGCGGCATGCCAGTGACATTGTGGCATGGCCACGCCTGTGGCGTTGTAGCATGGCCAAAGCTAAGGTTTGACTCCGTGGCCAACATTAGGGCTTGGCGGCGTGGCCAAGGCTAGGATTAGGCGTCGTGGTAAGAATTAGGGCTTGGCGGCGTGGCCAAGGCTAGGATTTGGCGTCGTGGTAATAATTAGGGCTTGGCCAAGGCTAGGATTTGGCACCGTGGTAAGAATTAGGGCTTGGTGGCATGGCCAAGGCTAGGATTTGGCACCGTGGTAAGAATTAGGGCTTGGCGGCGTGGCCAAGGCTAGGATTTGGCGTCGTGGTAAAAATTATGGCTTGGCGGCGTGGCCAAGGCTAAAGTGGCATGCTACCGCGACAGAGTGGCATGTTGGCATGCCAATCAATATGTTGTTGTGGTAAGACGTGTTTGGCTTGCCAGTTAGTATGGTGGCGCGGCAGGGTGCGTTTGGCCTTTAATGTATGATGGCAAGTTTAGAGCGACTTGATTGGCCAAGAAAAGTGGACGACCAAACATAAGGCACGAATACACTTATTGTAAGAGTGTGGTGGCTTTAGAGCGACCTGATTGGTCGATTAAAAGAGGGCCGGCAAAGCATGGGCGTGGCTACACTTGTGGTGAGAGTGTGGCGGCTTTAGAGCGACCTGATTGGTCGATGGCAAGTGGGGACGGCAAGTATGGGCCTAGCCACAAATTGTGTGCGCGTGGCTAATTTGAAGCGACATGATTGGTCGAGAGAAATAGGGCCGATTTAGGAAGGGGCGTGGCCAATGGAAAGTGGCGCCAGTTAGCCTAAGGCATGGCCACGCCTCCCTTTGCTGCTGCGGCTACCTGCTTTCTGATTCTGAGCAAGGTTTTGCATCTGCTAATCCATGGAGGATTAATTACCTAGTTTGCCTAGGTTTAATTTTGACAAGCAAGGTCTGATATACTGCGCGAGCCGCGAAACCCTAACTTCTGCAAGTTAGTCAGGTCAATTGATTGAATTTTATGTGTTGACATAGAGTTATTTTAAGTTCATTGCCAGAGAGCAGCATGCTTTTTCTGATTGAATACCTTATGCAAAGACTTTATCCTTGATACTTGGAAATTCGTGTTACTCTCACTTTGAGTGAACACAAATCGTCATGCCATATCAACATTAAGGGTTCAAATAGGAGAACATAGCATAGAAGGCATTCAAAGGAACTTATATTAAGTGAATATATGCGAGGCGCCGAAATTTACAGAATATCTGGGATGGTTGCTACATTCGCCTGTCTGGATAAATTTCATGTAAGTATATTGAACGGATCAATAAATATGCCGATGGAGAGGTTAGCACTCACAACACCGTTTCCTTTACAGAGTGACGTCACATCAGATGTAAGGTTTTATGATTTCAACCCTAAGATAAAAACCACCATCAACATTAAGTCCCCTGCTTAGCACGTAACAGCGGCGTTGTTGCGGGGTAAGCATGAGATGGTGACAGATAGGAGTAAAATCGAAAGGACAAGACGTGAAGAGATTGCCGAGGAAATTCAACTAACCTTTAGCGGAAGGCATGAGGAATCTGTGATCCTTGTATTGGTGGTTTTGCATAAATTCGGCTTGGACATGGGGTATTGGCATCAGCGCTGCAGCTTTGGCTATTGATTGGCAGAGATGGCGCTGCAATTTGGTCCGTGAATCGGTGAATGGCGCTAGCTGGCTAGGTCACGGAACGTATGGAGATGGCGCTGCTTTGAACGGCCAAGATGGCGCCTCCTTGGCTGGTGGAGATGACGCTGCTTCAAACGGCTAAGATGGCACCGCTTTGGCTAGTGGATATGGCGCTGCTTTGAACGGATAAGATGGCGTCGCTTTGGTGATGTCCGTGGAATGGTGGAAACAACACTTTGAACTTTGGCTACCAAATAGTGAAGATGGAGCCGGCGTTTTTCGCAGAATGGGCGGAGATAGTGCGACTTTAATCACAGGGTGCTGGAGTCATGGCGTTACTTGCTAGGCTGTGGAGCGAGCGGCGATTGCGCTACTTTATACGGTGAAGAAGGAGTCCCTTTGGCTAAGTCACGGAATGGCGTGCATGACCCTAAAGAAGAAACATTTTTCTACTCAAACTTCAAAATACATTGTATATAAAAGGCGTTGTCCAGCCTTTTATTTTCGTATCATTAGTTTTATCTCTGTAGTGGCAAGCCTCTTTCCATCGGCAGTCCAGGTGAGCCAATTATTCTTTCTTTCGTATAGATCATCATAGAATTGCACCCATCTTCTTCACAGATATCGTCTCGTGTCTTTTCTCGTAGTTCTCCATTTTGTGTTCTTCATCATGTAAATTGCCGATGCAGATATAATTTAAATTTATTTATTTTTGTAGTGCACAATGGGATCTTCCGGTGATGATCATACCTCTGACTCTTCGGAGAAATTTTTTGAAGTCGACGAACCCAGGTATTCTTCACATGAGGAGATATCAGACCAAATCAACCCTTTGTTTCATGCAGCCGGCCGGATTATACAAGGCATGTCCCTCACCCATGTACGCATCGTGCGGGTCCGCGCCCAGGCTTTCATGGCTTTGATTGATATGGAGGAGAAGTGGAGACGTGATGAAGTATCCCAGCAAGTCGGGAAATATCAACGTGATGAAGCTTATCCACAACCCAATTCCAGGGCTGAACGATTCGCCTCTCGATTGAAACGGCAAAGGACTGAGTCCAGGAAACTTCTAGACGAGAGCCAGTTTAATTACCCTTTCCATAATGGTATCGTAATCCTCGATTATGAGGTGGACAAACCAGAGCATTCCCAAGAGGCTGTGGTTTGCGAGACTGAAGCAGCTTCTGAAGTGGATGTCGAAACTGCTGTTGAGGAAATTGAAGCGACCACTGAGGATGTTGTCAAGGCAGATGGTGAGGCAGTGGAAGCATATGTTGGATTCGTTGGAGAAGCTATGGGGATGTATGCTGGAACTGCTGTTGAAGCGGATTTCGGATGGGATGTTGAAGCTGCTGCCGAAACGCTTCCGGATGGAATGTTGAAGCTGTTGCTAAAACGGCTTCTGGATGGAATGTTGAAGCTAAAACGGTTTCTGGATGGGATTCTGAAGCTGTTGTTGAGATATATAGCTTCTGGATGGAATGTTTGATGTCGAAAAAGGTGTTGGGGCAGGTGCTTGAAAAAGCTCTGATGGAGGCGTCATTGACCAAAGTGTTCGTCATTGACAACTGGTTTTCCCACTTTGTGATTTCCTTCCGTAGAGAAAAACAATCTTTTCGTAGCTCGTAGATGTTTTTTGGTACTTCAGTTTTTTGTTTTTGTTTTGTGCGACCTAAGCCATGTCTCACCGAGTATCATTCCTTCGTTTATGTTGCTTTCATATCTTTGATTGAATGAATAAAACCTTCTGGAAGAGGCCTAGCAAAATCCTTTTGCGAAGAACCATTTCTTTTTATTGGATTTTCCCTTGCAAATTATCCAGGGCTTCCGTGGCATGCCGCCTGAGTGCGTAGAAGTGCGAGCTGCCATAAGCTGGATAACACGTCATGAGAGAAATAGAGAAATCCGTCAGGTGAAAGTTGTGTCTAGAGATTCTTGAGGGAAAGTGTCTGCGCCGCTGCTTTATGATCTTCTTTCTTGCATTATTCTTTTCTTCAGTATTTTATGAATAAGACATTTTGTGGGGGTTTGATTTCTCTGGTTTTCAATCGACCTGTAATGACTCGTGAGAGTTTGGGTTTACTTGGTATTTTTCCTTTAAGATGGTCCAGGAAAACTTTTTAAGGGAAGATGTTCTTTAATTGAAATTGAAAACTCTACTCATGAATGCAAGCAGTGCAATCACTTTATAGAAGTTACAAACATCGCATGAAATGGGAAATTGCTGAAGGAAATATTGAAAGGAGAACGCTGGAGGGGAAAGTAGCACAACGTTTCAGGTATTGAAGGGCTTGAGCCATCGCGAATGAATCGTCACACCTTCCAACTTGTCGGCATTGATGAGTTTGCAGTAACCACCCAAGATAACATCTCGCCACCGAGATACGGCTCGTCTTCCTTTTCTTTAGGCGAATCAAAGTTGAGCGACTATCCTTCATCATTACAACCCCAACTTGAAACGAGGTCGTCTTGACTACCATATCTCCAATTTGAAACGGGTTTGGGCGTTGTGCAACCACTTGATTTTTAAGCTCGTCATTTTTTATCGCGACGGCTTCAAATTTCCTCGACAAAGCACTTGAAAGGCCCAGCGTTCCCATTCACATCTCTTAATGACGCCTTAGGGTTAGTGATTGGACCGAGTCCCCATGCTTGGCCGAGAGGAGAAGTGACTGGGTGCAGAAAGGGTTGTTTAACCCGGACTTACTTGCGTTTGGAATCTGCGGATGAACGCCAATGGGCTTTCTCCAGATAATTGAGTTGCATCGGTAAGTTGTTGATACAGCAATATGTAATCTTCTAAGTTTGACAAAATTCTTTCGGGTATCGACACCGATAGAGGGGATAATCCTAATTTCGCTTTGTTGTCGTGTACCCATGGGCGCCCCATAATCATGTCGTAATTTGAGAGTTCTTTGACAATGTGGAATTTTACATGTATTAGAGCGTCTCCTACCTTAATTTCAAGGTTGAGTAGCCATATGCGTCTATTGCTTCTCCTTCTAAATTTTAGACCATGATTGAGGAACGTGTAGCCTCCTGCTTCGAAATTCCCGCAGCTCTCAGAGTTTTGATGATAACGATGTTGAAGTCAGAGGCCGCGTCAATCAATATGTTATCGAGCTCGGCGTCCTTCAGATGAACCGTGGTCAGCAGTCCCCAGTTGTACTTTCCAGCACCTTCTCCCGAGAGAGTTTGGGGTTCTGGCGTAGTTTTTTTAGTAGGAAAAAGTCTCTTGCCCGACACAACTCGATTGAGGGATGTAAATATATCTTGACGCCGTGCCTTGGAGAAATAGAGAATCTCGCATACATGCTCCATGATGGATTGCACGATTTTGTGAACAGAGTCCCCAGAGAGCATGTAACTCATGGCTGGAAGAAGATATCAGTGAACTCCCTCATTGCCCAGCTGAAGTTCCCCTGCCTCCACCTTTTCTTTGAAAATACACTTTAACTTATTGCAGTCACTGGTCGGGTGATGGAAAAATCTGTGGTAGCGGCAATACTTAGGATTTGTCATTTCCTCTTTAGTTGGTGGGCGCCTAGTAAGGGGCAATCTGATGGCGTCATCTTGGATCCATGCCTCTAAGAGTTCAATTACTTCCTCGATTGGGAACGGGAAATCTAAGTCCCTTTCTCCGGATCCTTGATATTGAGCAGGAGCTTTAGCTGTATTCTTCCGCGGTGGAGCCGCCTGATGTGCTGGCGTTGCACGCTTGGATTGATGTTCTGTCACTGGAGCCTTCCTTTTTCCTCTTTCACTTACCACGCTTACAGAGGGGCCAGTGTTATATTGCTTGTTGATGAGGCGTCTGTTTCCTCGAGTTTCGCGTGCGCTCAACCTTGGCTGGCCTGGTTCTTTTCAACAATGTCATTGTTATTGTGGCCGACCGTTTAGCAGCCTCATGAAGTTCAGAGAACGTCTGGAATCGCATATTCTCTAGTAAGGCACGGTAGATGGGAACCATACCATTGATGCAAGATCTACTAATTGATGTTCGGTCACATTTGGGTCGTGACAGTCCAGTGCTTGAATCCTGAATTTTTTGACATAATCATTTGGATGTTCATTGTTTCGTTGAAACATCCTCCCTAAATCTGAGAAGGTAATTTGCTCAGACACAAAGAAATACTTCTTGTAGAAAGTCGTAACCATGTCACCCCAGTTGGGTATGCGGTTTGGTGCAATGTTGTTGTACCAGGTGTATGCTCTTCCGATAAGTGACTTTGAAAACTCCCTCAAATGGAGAACATGGTTGTATTCGTGCTCGCCCAAGGATTCCAAAAATCGAGAGACATTTTCAGCGCATTACCGGTGCCGTCATATAAGGAGAATTGAGGAGAAGAGTATCATCTCGGGAGAGGAATTCTTTATACTTCAGGAGGATACGCGGGTTGATGTTGACGCATGTCTGCGGAATCACTTTTGTCTCGGTTTCAAAGAAGTCGTTCCAAATCCTCTCGTGTCACAAAATTGGACGGCTGATTCCTCTCCGTTGGAGCCCCCGAACGAGTCTCTTCATCTACAAAGGTCCGCCTTACTGAGGCATCGGCGCCAGGAGTATTGAAGGTATTCCTCGTTGGCTCTGGTTGGCGCGGTTCCTGTGGTAGCCGCTCCGTTAGTGTCTTGAGGAAAATAAGCACCTCTTTTTGAGTCGAAGCCATGTCCGTCTGAGACCTAGCAAGAACTTTATGTTTTTTCATCAAATCAGCAATGGTAACATGGGATCGGCTCACTCTGGCTCCCCCGGTCTCTCGTACTGATGGAGTAGCAGCGACTCTGGTGAAGGTTGGAGATATCACGTTTGAAGAAACATTGGGGGGGGGGGGAGCAGCAGCGGCCCTGGCTTTGGTGACTGGAGGTGTGACACCTGAAGGAACGTTTTCCGCGGCAGCGGCTCTGGTAACCGAAGGTGTAATGCCTAAAGGAACATTCTCCGCGCCGCTGGCGTTGATAGGTGACGTATTAACGCTACTGGAAGGAACACTGGTACCGAGAATGATTTCAGCGCTAGTGTTTTCAGGGTTTGTTGACCCGGACCTGAGCTCTACCATCTTGAAATTGGGATTGAAAAAATGAAATTGGAATTTGGAAATTGGAAATTGGTATTGCAACCGAGAGATTAATCTCCCACTATGGTCGCCAATTATTTGTGGGTGAAAACCGTTTTCGCTGATTTTGGTAATTTTGGATGTGTGGATGAGAAACGAATCTAAACCCTAAACAATGTACTGTACGGGAGTACTTTTGATTCGAGAGATCAATCTATATAATCCTAGACTAAACCAAGAGATGGTCGTTCCAGGATTACTTCGGTCACAAAGTGAAGGAGAAGGGTTGGTCTTAGGGAGGGAAGCGAAGAGAGTGTTGAGACCAGAATAGTTGATTCTAAAGGTGTGGTTTATTTTATGACTTGTATCGGAAGTAGAACTGGTTAGCAGAATGGAAAGCTACCAAGTGATTTCTAGATACTGTATTGTTGCCGACCCAAACTTGTTGTTTGGTGAAAATAGGTGAAGCCTATTTATACAAGTCATATTAAAATGTACCCTGGTCTCGTAAGAAGTGGAAACGATTGAGTGGTGGAATAATAGAGTAACGTGTAACCGTCAGACGTTATGCTTCCATGATGAGGGAAGTGAATCCATGTAACCGTCAGTCATTACGCTTCCATGATGAAGGAAATGAATTGTTTACACTGTTACTTTTCACCACCACTAATTGTCCTACTTCATGACACTTTCTTGTAACGGGCGAATTGCACGCTGTAAACCGCCAGACCGATACCCTAATGAGTATCCCCCAGTTTGTGACATGTTTGATGTCTCGAGTGTTTTCGTGGAAAACGTGTAGCAGGTTGCTATGTGTGGAAAGTCAAAGTCAAGAGACTTTTCCATAAGAAAATAGTTGTGATGCTATTAGGCTTGCCTTGGTCAGCCACCTAAAACTTGCCACCAGTCCGTCAGTTTGGTGGCGAACTTGAATGGCTGAGATTACATCTCATGAGGAAGGGTAGCCATTAATTATGGCCACATCTTTGTTGTGTAACAAAGTGGCGCCATTAGCATAGTGGCGCCTGGCGCAGCCGTGGCGTAGCGGGTTGCATGGGACTTGCCGCAAGTCCGTCAGTTCAGTGGCGAACTTGGATGGCTGAGATTGCATTTCATAAGGAAGAGTGGTTGTTGATTATGGCCACATCTTTGTTGTGTAACAAAGTGGCTCCATTGGCATATTAGCGCCTGGTGGAGCCATGGAATAGCGGCATGCTAGTAGTCGTGGCATAGCGGCATGCTAGTAGCCGTGGCATGGCGGCATACCAGTGGCGTTGTAGCATGGACAAAGCTAAGGTTTGACGCCGTGGCCAAAATTAGTGCTTGGCGGCGTGTCCAAGGCTAGGATTTGGCGTCGTGGTAAGAATTAGGACTTGGCGACGTGGCCAAGGCTAGAATTTGGCGCCGTGGTAAGAATTAGGGCTTGGCGGCGTGGCCAAGGCTAAAGTGGCATGCTACCGCGGCAGAGTGGCATGTTGGCATGCCAATCAATATGTTATTGTGGTAAGACGCGTTTGTCTTGCCAGTTAGTATGGTGGCGCGGCAGGGTGCGTTTGGCCTTTAATGTATGGTGGCAAGTTTAGTGCGACTTGATTGGCCAAGAAAAGGGGGCGTCCAAACATAAAGCACGACTACACTTCTGGTGAGAGTGTGGCGGATTTAGAGCGACCTGATTGGTCGATGACAAGTATGGGCCCAGCCACAACTTATGTGCGCGTGGCTAATTTGAGGCGACACGATTGGTCAAGAGAAATAAGGCCGGTTTAGGAAGGGGCGTGGCCAATGGCTAGTGGAGTCAGTTGGCCTAAGGCATGGCCAAGCCTCCCTTTGCTGCTGCGGCTCCCTGTTTTCTGATTCTGAGCAAGGTTTTGCACCTGCTAATCCATGGCGGATTAATTACCTAGTTTGCCTAGGTTTAATTTTGACAAGCAAGGTCTGATATAATGCGCGAGGCACGAAACCCTAACTTCTGCAAGTTAGTCAGGTCAATTGATTGAATTCTATGTGTTGACATAGAGTTCTTTTAAGTTCATTGCCAGAGAGCAGCATGCTTTTTCTGATTGAATACCTTATGCAAAGACCTTATCCTTGATACTTAGAAATTCGTGCTACTCTATTGCGAGTGAACACAAATCGTCATGCCATATCAACATTAAGGGTTCAGCCGGAGAACATAGCATAGAATGCATTCAAAGGAACTTATATCAAGTGAATATAGGAGAGGCGCCGAAATTTACAGAACATCTGGGATGGTTGCTACATTCGCCAGTATGGATAAATTTAATTAAAAAAAATATTGAATGGATCAATAAATATGCCGGGGGAGAGGTTAGCACTCACGACATCGTTTCCTTTACAGAGTGACGTCACATCAGATGTAAGGTTTTACGATTTCAACCCTAAGCTAAAAATCACCATTAACAGAAAGACGGTATGTTATAGAAAAGAATGAAAAAAGAAAAGGGATTCTTTGTTGTATCAAGAATCCCCTATTTTGGATTCGTTATGGATAAAAGCTCCTCCTATGTTATACTATTCAATTCTCGACAATGAATCGATCTGAAAGCTCATATATTGTTATTCATGATATTGATCCGATTCAATATCAAATAACATTAGGATGCAATTCATTTCATTGAATATAGAGGAGAAGATTTATCATCTCTATGGGATTAGATCCCGAGTTATTGTGAAGTAAAAAACGATGGGATTATGGAAGTAAATATTCTCGCAATTATTGTTACTACGATGTTCATTCTAGTTCCTAATGTTTTTTTACTTATCATCTACGTAAAAACAGTCAGTCAAAATAATTGATTCGAATGAAGCTTTACTTCTTTTTTCTTATCAATGATTGAAGAAATAAAAGGGATTTTCATTCCACGTCTTAAATGAAATGAGCGGACTAGAATCAGCAGTATATGAGATCTGGTAGTATGGTAGAAAGATATCAATTTCTTTCTACCATACTTTCTATTATTGTATTGTCTAAAGTTGTACTGGTACTGTATAAAGAGGTATAGGCTTCATCTAGATTAATCTACAAGATGTATCTTGTATCTTCATATATGTACATATCTATAAATTTCATATATGTGATGTACATCATGTAACTAACACCCCAATTCTAGTTCTTCCTTGCATCTATTTTCTTTGTTTGATTGAAAGATTCTTTTTAATATAGTCCATTACTGTAATCCAATATAATTTGGAAATGGATATTTAATATTTCAAATCCCTTTGCAGAACGATATATGAAAAAATGGCTACAGTTTGATTACTCAACTCAATTAGTAGTGCTTTTAGAGTCCACTTCTTCCCCATACTACAAGTGAAAGGGAAAATGTAAAGACTACCATTAAAGCGGCCCAAGCAAGACTTACTATATCCATGTGAATTATGTCCCCTATCTCTATGAATATGAAGGAATTCGTCCATTATTGATCACTAATAATAGTGGAATCTATGGTGCAGAGTCAAAAAGGGATTATGACCAAACGCTATTGATCAAACTATCCAAAAAATCCACCCACAACAAGTTCCTATATGATTTCTGGTAGAATAGGGAAGGATTAACCACAAGCAAGATACACAACACATGGATTTTCTTTGTATTATCAAGGAAATCTTTTTTAATGGAAGATGTAGGAATAGTAAGGCCTATTGTTTAGTTTCTTTTGTTGCCCTTCAGAAGCAAAAAGCATAAAATATACAATCCAGGTAGATCACTACCTACCCCATATCTCTCCAAAATAAGGTTTTTACTTTTGGTTTTCTCTAGAATCTATTGCTTCTGCTGAGCAAAAAAAAGAAATACTTTCTTTTTTTTTGTAGATGAGGCGGCACCCGGATTTGAACTGGGGTAAAAGGATTTGCAGTCCCCCGCCTTACCACTCGGCCATGCCGCAAAACAAACGGATATAAAATAGAGGGAACGCTCTCTTCTTTATTATTTCTTGAATCTCATTGTCTTTCTCCCTTTCCTAAACCCCCCAAAACCCTTTTTTTTGAACCCAGTTGATTCCCTTTGATTGATTGTATGGTATCTCAACTCTCAAAATAAACAACACCTAAAAACTTTCCCCTTTTTTATCTTTCAAAAGCAAATGTAAATGTGCATTTTCAATTATAGAATGAAAAATGCAGGGCAAATTGGAACCATTAACTATTGACTTGAATCCATGAAGAGTTCTTGGACCTCAAATTTCGTTTCCTTAACAACGACATCAAAATAAAGTTGATACACAACTTATACTTATCAGTATCAATTCTTTTCAATAATCAATCTTTTTCAATTAAATTTACAACAATTATATATATATATATATATATGTAAACCCCGGAACAGAGATTGTTACAAAGATACCCTAATTAGGTATCTTAGCCATATATGTCTATAAGGAATTATCATGCTTCCCTTTTTTGAATCTAAAATAGAAATTATGATATAGCACTTCCTGTGTTGCCCCAAGTATAGCTGGGATAGGAAATATCCTGATGGATAGGTTGCCATAGCTATAGGTAAAAGTGCCTCGCAAAAAAAAAAGAAGAAACTCTATAATATTCCTGATTTTTCAGTTTTTCTCTCATTCATAGAGAACGGATCAAACCTTGAATCATTTGTTTTTTGGGTACCCAACCGGATTGTAATAATAATAGGTAGAAATTGGATTCCTTTTGATATTTTATACAAGACTCTAAAAAAGTATAATCGGCATAATTATGATTCCAGGAAGGTTTTATCCTATTGCAAATTCGAATTTGAATAGAAAATTATCCTTATTACTCTGCTCAATGGTATGATGTTGGGTAAAATTTCATGTGATTCAGTAAACATAATATACATTCCATCATTGCTAGATCGATCCATATGGTTCGATGAAGAATAAGCCAATAATGGGATTTTACTATAAATGGGAAGCTTAAGATGCTCCGGGATGGAAATATGGGAATGTCTACAATACAGTAAAACTTCAATAAATTAATAATGTTGGGACTGGCAAATTCTATCAATTTAGCGAAGTATTAATTTATCGATAAATTAATAAGTTATTAAATTATCGAAACATTCTAAATTTAAGTTTCAAAAATAAAATAAAATATTTAAGTTAAACTTAAAAGTTTCCATAATAATAAATATATAGAGATATTGTATTTATTTTCAATTCAAATAAATGTGTGATAAATTTTTGGCATAATTTGATATATTGCATATGATGTGTAAATATATATATATGTTTTGATGTTAAAAGAAAAAGAATAACAACACAAAAGAAGAGTATAGCAATGGCTCCTACTTCTCATCTCAAAGTCGTCAAAAAATCCACGATGACAAACGAAGGTTATGAAATGGGACTAAAAACAACAGATGTTCAACAAAAGTCAATTGCAAATTTTTCCAACATTATAAACTTCAGTCACAAGAAAATGAAGATGTACAAGTCATTGATCAAGGAGTTGAATTACTATAATCAAATAAATGTCGACATTTTGCTAAATATCCAGGTGAAAATGATTACAGTACGAAAATTTGGACAAACGAAGAAATTATTGGGAGTGTTATATCAAATCCCCAAGAAGAGGAACTAGAGGATAATAGCTGTGTTGTGGACCCAGTTTCTCGCAAAGAAGCAATCTTATCGATAGTAAAGCTAAATGATTTCCTCTTACAATCTGAAAAAGACACTACTGAATTCCTCAAGGGACTACAAGAAATCATACATGAAGTCCAATGTTGCATAAATGTGAACAAGAAACAAACAAATTTGGAATTTTATTTTAGTAAGGCATCGTAATGTAATGTCATTATAACGATTATTAATTTATATTTCAGTTGGGCCCTATTGGACACTTAGATTTTTTATTATCTTATAAATTTAGCGAGGTTATTAATTTAATACACTGGCCCAAGTTGGGACTGGTAAAAAATATTATTTTAGCGAAGTTATTAATTTATCGCGGATTAATTTATCGAAGTTCTACTGTACATGGGTTTAGTCAGATACAATTTGAGAGGTTTTATAGGTTCATTGATTAGGGCTTGATGGAAGAACTTTATAAATTTCCAAAAATAGAAGATATAGATCAAGAAATTGAATTTCAATTATTTGTGGAAACTTATCAATTGGTAGAACCCTTGATAAAAGAAAGAGATGTTGTGTATGAATCACTGACATATTCTTCTGAATTATACGTACATTCTGGATTAATTTGGAAAACCGGTAGGGATTTCATGTGCCACCGACAACAAACTTTCATGTCACAGATATCTACAATGTCTATTGGTGGAAAGGTACTAAACAGTAAACATGGTCTTGCAAAGAAATTTTTTAACGGTTTTTCGTAGATTATTATTCTTTTAGCTAATTATGTATATGTTATCTTTTGTTCACGAGTGTCACTGGTATTCTTGGACAAAGAGGTGCTGGTATTGTTGCACACACTTTGGTGCAAGCCTCATTTGCACTACAAAAGACCCAACAGACCTTATTTGGTGTTGGGTGCAATAATCAAAAACAAAGAAAAATCAAATAAGCAAAAGTTATTGATACTTAGCTCCTTTATAATGGAAGTGATCAATTTGATGAAACGGACGAGCTCTCCAGATCTCTGCAGCAACAACAACAAGGCAAAACTTTGGAAAAACAGAGTGAGTCACGTGTTCAACACGTTTCTCTTAAGACATTAGCGCCCGGAAACACTCAAGAGTGATGCTATAGCCCTCACAGGACGAATATCTCCAGGATAAAACACCCTACTACACCTACTACTAGCATATGTAGTAGATGCTCAACTTGAGCTTGGCAACTCCGAAAAAACATTTTAAGGAAAATCGTGAATCACATGACAGATATCTCCAGGATAAAACACCCTACTACACCTACTACTAGCATATGTAGTAGATGCTCAACTTGAGCTTGGCAACTCCGAAAAAAATACTTAAGGAAAATCGTGAACGTTAAAGAAATCACTGTGAAATATTTTCCCTTGGGGGTCTCTCTCTAAAAAATTGGAGAATCCCCTTTCCCATAGATTTTACAAAAGTAATGAATTTCTTTATATAATGGAATAATACCACTTAAAAAGATGAACTCCCCGATGTGGGACTAAAAATCTTATATAGTCTCTTAAAACAACTAAAAAGTGGAAACTCTACGGTGTGGGACTAATAAGTTTTTTCATTCACAAAAGAAAACAATAAATTATAATTTTTATTAAAACCTTAAAAATCATATTTTATTAATCGTTTTCTAACAATCCCCCACATGAATGAAAACTTAGTAAAACACGAAAACACATATAGAACTTGGTAAATCAACAACCCAATCTCACGACCCGAACTGACTGAACAGACAGACATATCGTGCATGTTGAAGTCATACTAGCCATTCCAACGTCATCTCCCTCACACAACAATGTGTTGACCCCAGGGTCCTACTATGGATTGCAAAAAACATATAGTATTGGGAGCTTTCATCTTTAGTTCCTCACAAGTGAGACTAAAGGTTCCTTTCACCAAAGTAAAAAAGCATGAACTAGTGAACCCTTAGTGACCCTTAGGTCCTAAGTTCCAGTAATACCAAAACCATCAAAACAAAAATCACATAAAAAGCGCAGGATATACCATTTTAGGCAGAGGTGTCCATGAGGTCTTGAACCTTTGCTTAGTGAGATATTACCGGAATTACTTGCTAGTGTCAGCGAACTATGTCTTGAACTGCTACCATTTGATGTAATTCGCGATAACGACCACGGATGATATCTCCAAGGTTGCTGCCAAGCTCGTGCGGTTTTGTCCAATTTGGCCCTGGACATATCCTGTTTCTTAGAATGATCTAGAGAATCAAATCTCACATTCTCATAGGAAGCGGCCCCACTTCCTCATTCAGATAGGTGAGTTTCCATAAAGAGTGTTACTGCTAAACCTCACTTCAATCTTAAATTGAAACTATAGAACTCACTTCTTAAAAGTCATCATTCACATGCAGTCACACTATCACGTCTACACCATAGGGAAGGGACAGAGAATAAAATTCCCTGATAGTGTTTAACTTTACCCACCACAAATTAGTTGTCTCATTCGAAACCTTGATCTTTGGATCTCCAGTCAGCAAGGTTGAGTATCCTTCATGGCAATTTTAATTTATGAGCTTAAAGCCCCATCCCCCTCGATGCATTTTAAACTATCTCTTTGTATAAACCTTTCGTCAAAGGTTGTGCGATATTCTCCTTAGACTTTATCCAATCAATGGAAATAACGCCGATTGAGATTAGTTATTTTTAACTTTAGCTATTATAGCTTGGCTAACACAATGTATAGATATAACTGGCATGGGCCTATACCAGAGAAAAATGTCTTCTAAAAAGCATCTTAGGCACTCGCCCCCCTCTCGTACTTTATCTAACGCAATACTCTCAAATTCCATAATGAATTGAGCAATATATGTATGTTTGGAAATCTTCGAAAAACAAACCCTCTTGCTAGAGTGAAAACATATCCACTCGTAGACTTAGACTCCTATGAGTCAATTATCCAGTTCGCATCACAAAGTCCCTCAAGGACAACAAGATACCTCTCATAAATCAAACAAAAGGTAATAGAGTATTTTAGGTACCATAATACTCTACTAAGTGCATCCCAATGCTCTTGCTCTGGACAACAAGTATATCAACTTAACTTACTCACAATATAAGCAATGTCTAGACTCTTACAGTTCATTAAATTCATCAGACATCCTATAACTCTTGAGCATTCAAGTTAAGATACTCCATTACCCATATTTTTCTCGAGTCCACAGAAGAATCGTATGGAGTACAAGCATGCTTACAAGCAGACTAACAATCAGACTGATTGTATCTTTTAAGCACAAATTCAACATAATGAGAATGATTAAGACTATAAATATTTGATTATCTTCTAATCCTTATCCCTAAGATTACATCAAAAGGGCTTAAGTCTTTCAAGTCAACATTCTCATTTAGTGCATGTTTTTAGTGGAATTAATCACATCTATGTTTGTATCAAGTATAAGAATATCATCAACATACAAGCATACAATCACACATGCATCCTTAACAAGTTACTTGTAAATATACTTGTCATATTCATTAACTTAAATCCACTACACATTATCACATGATTAAATTTTCCATGTCACTGTTTACACGCTTATTTGAAAACCATACAAACATTTGTTCAACTTTCAAACTTTGAATTCATAACCTTTCACTACAAAGTCCTCAGGTTGGTCTATGTAAATTTCTTTATCTAATTCACGATTTTAGAAAAGTTGTCTTAACATCCATCTGATGTATCTCCAAGTTGTTTATGGCAGCAATATCAATTAACATCTCAACATAAGTAATTTTCGTCACAAGTGAATAAGAATCAAGGAAATCTACACCTTTTTTTAGTTTATAGACTTTAGCTACCAACTTAGCCTAATATTTTTCCACAGTTCCATCTACCTAATGTTTCCTCTTAAAGACTCATTTACATCCCATGGTCTTACTTCCTAGAGGTAAACTAGCGATCTCCCAAGTATGGTTCCTACGGACTGAGTCCATTTCACTAAATGAAGCTTCTTACCAGAATGGGGTTCAGTAGATGTCAAGGCTTCTTTACAAGTCTAGGGATTAGACTAAGCTATGCATGTTATAAAGTCGGCTTCATAAGAAGTCTAAGTCTAAATGTTTTACTTCTCTTAGGCTCAACCTCAACTTCATCTTCCTTTAAGATAAGTTCTGACTATTTGAAAATAAATCTAGGGGATCAACAACACATCCTTAAGAAGAGACAAGTTTCAAAATAAACATGTTCAAAGAACTCAACATCCCTAGACTCCATAAAAGTATTCACACCAGCGTCAGAAAATCAGAACTCACAACCAAAAAAGTATATGCAGTAGGGTATTCAGGATACCTTATGAAGACACATTCAAAAGTTTGGTTCCTATCTTAGTTCTCTTAAAAGAAGGAATAACTACCTTATCCAAACACCCCCACACTTAGATGTATGCATAAGAAGGTTCCATAATCAAATGGAGTTTTATCTGATCCTTTAAAGGTTACTTTATTCAGGATATAAAAAAATTAGAGGACGACCTCCCCCCACAAGTTGGCAGATAATCCTTTAATTAACATAGCATAAATCATCTCCTTAATGGTTCTATTCTTACGTTCAATTATACCATTAGACTATGGTGAATAAGGAGGTGAAATCTCATGAATAATGCCATTTAACAAGTATCTCCTTATGAATTTCATAATTGCCATCACGTTTAGACCTAACCCTTTTAGTGGTAACATATACTTCATTTTCAATTTCAAGTTTATACTCTTAAGGCTTCTAAGGAATCATCCTTACCCCTAAGCAAGTATACAAGAGAGTACCTCGTACAATCATCTATGAAAGTTATAAACCACCTTTTACCACCTTAGTTTGGGTTGATTCATGTCAACAAGGTCTAACTGAATTAACTCTAAGGGATTAGAATTACTCTGAACAATTTTGCTAAAAGGTTTTATAGCATATTTTGATTCTTCAAAGATTTAACTTTTGTGTTCAATATCCAAACAAAATATGGGTACACAACCTACGATATCCAATTTATGCGTTGACTTATAAGTTTACAGTTCCAAGTCTACCATGCAAAACATTCAATCACACAAAAGAAAAAACAAGAATCAAATATGTTCACTTCATCATTTTTTCCGTTAAACTTATATAGACCCTAAGTCTTATAACCGTTGCCTAAAAATCACTGACCTTAGTAAAGAAAAGTTTTTAGATTCAATCTTTTACCAACTATAGCAGAACATGATACAAGATTCTTGCATATGCTTGGAACATGAAAACTTTATTCAATGTGAGAATATTACAGATATGAGCTTCTGCTCGACCTTTCCATTTTATGCAACCTCTGTCGCAGATGAGTTACTCATATAGAGTTTCTCGACATCCCCTATCCTCTGATAGGAGGTGAACAGGTCTCTATTTCAACAAATTTGCTTGGTGGCTCCAGAGTCCACCCAGCAGTCTCTCACATTGGTTACTAAAATTACTTCCGACATCATGCCGCTAAACTCGTTCTAGTTTGTGATGAGTGCCAAATAGTGCATATTTATACACCTTTTTATTGGCATTTTACTCATCTTTTGCGCTTAGAAATCAGATATTATCCCAGATTCTGTGTTTTCTTTGTTTTCAAGAATAAATATTTGTATTAATTAATTTTGTGTTTTTAGGTAATAAATAAAGCTCGGAGAATCTGAGGAGCCCAAAGAGCGAAGAATTAGAGTCGAGCATCTATGGAGCAGATAGCCAAAGCCGCGCGCGAATCGAGTTGCAAACCAACAAGGAAGACATGGGCTAGAGCTACCCACGACCCGGATCCGAGCCCGCTCACTCTGAGCCGTCGAGATCTCGCCTGGCTACATCCAACGGTTACTCCATCGCTTACATCTATCTCTAGATGATCCCGTGCAACACCAGATCACACCGAGACCGCCAACCATCCTCGATCGTCGGATCTCCATTAACTTCATCCAACGCTCGGTGCGGCGTTCTCATCATCCCCATTGTTCATGCCTCACAACAGATGACCCTACCCTATACCCCTAGTCGACTACCCATTTTCTCTCCATCGTTTTCTTTCTTCTCCCCTACCTCCGCAACCTTACCATCCTCTCTCGCCCCGACCATACCAGTCGCGCCGCAAAAACCACCACCTCCATACACCGACAACAACAACCACACCATCTCTGCCCGCACCATCACCACCAACAACCCGGACTAGATCTCTCCTTTTAGTTTCTACCAACCCTAGAAACTAAATCGGAGACATCTAGGGCTAGGGTTTCCACCCAATTAACCGCATGGAGTTCTGAGCATGATGAGACAAGAGGAGAGGCAAAATCAGAGCATGGGTTTAGTTTACTTTTCAATTAATTTCGATTTTTTAATTATTAGGGTTTGCTTTTTTAGGGTTTGCTTGGTATGTATAAATAGAAGAGTGAGATGATGATTTTAGACACGCCTGGATTAGCCAGAGCTGTCACTTTAGTTTTAATTTGTGTTTTATTTCTTGCAATGTTTTAATTTTAATTTCCAGGGTGTGTTGAAACCCCTGCTCATATGCTAAGATTGTTCACTGTCATGTATTGTTCTTGTAAGCTTCATGGTTTGATTGGATAAGCTAGTTGAGTATATGACCCGTGATGGAGTGTCCTGTAAGAAGACACTCCATACTAGGGGGAGTGTATAAGATTAGTCGAACATTAACATGGTGTTCTTCCACTGGAATGAACCAAGAATAGAACTTGATTAGGAAATGCCTTAGCATAGGTGCCGGTGGTGGATTCACCATCCTGGTAGCTCTCAAGTTATTTCTTTACCTTAGTTTAGAGTTCACTGTCACTCAAATCAGCCGTATCGGCAACCAAACATTGTCACTTGTTACATTTCCTTACTTGAATTCAGTTGAAGAAGCCGTAGAATCAGCTAGAGCACCCCTAGTCCTTGTGGGATCGACCCGTACTTGCCGCGTCTCCGATAGACGCCGTGCACTTGCGGTATAACCGTAGGCCATAAATTATATACACATCCTCGGGCCTACCAAGTTTTTGGCGCCGTTCTTGGGACTTGGCGTGTGCCACCTTTAATTTTTGTGCTTGCTTCACTCGAAATCTCATTTCACCTTGTACATAATTCCTTTTAATATTACTTATAGCCCTGTTTTAATGTAATTTAGCTAAAGTTTATCTTTTTTTATTTCCCTTGCATCCTTGCATCTCGCATCTTAAGCCTTAATTTTTTTCTTTTTGCATCTTTGTCTTGCATTCACCACCTTAGACCCATCTTTGTGAAAACCCCTCCCCGTGACAGTCCAAATTAGTTTTCCCGTGTCAGGTCCAACTACTCCCAGCCTACTAGTTAGTATCTTTGCTTTAAGTGTGAAATTTTGAGAATCAAGTGTGTTGTTGAGCCAACAGTCTTGGCCGTGGCTTGTCTTGCTTCTTCTGAGCAAGCCAAAGGCGAGGAGCGGAATAACACAGTCATTGTGGCTAAACCGGTTGGTCAATTTTTCTTATACTCTATGCCCGCATGAATATGTCCGAGCTTTAGACTTGTATTTGGGTATTACATGAGGTGTGAAACTAGATACCTGTGAGCGCATTCTGATCGAAAGTAAATCACAGCATACTTGTTTGTGCACCTTGTTGTGACTGTCGAGTCAAGTGTGAATAATTGAGCCACAACCGAATATAACACCCCGAGCCAACCCTCACACAAGCCGTGTTGTATACAAACCTTGCACACAAAATGACCTTGTGAAAAACTAGGTCGCCCCGCTGCCAACGTGTTTGAATTGGTATCCTACACCTACCACTTTGTTAAGCATAGCACTCCTGGACCCACCGAAGTTGTTGGGCCAACTTGTCGTGTCGACACATTGAATGCACCCACCCTTCCATGCTAGCCTGTATTGCCTTGCTGAGCCCTTGTGTGTACTTGCTTTGCCATTTGTGTATTACAGCAATTACTGAGCTCTGAGTTGATTCCCATTTGAGCCATTGTCTGCCATGTGCCTTGCCTGAATATCCACAAGCATAACCACCTAGTGCAAAGATTTTTGAATCTATATGCATGATAACTTTTGATTCCCATGAACATGATGTTTGTGATAGTTGAATACCATGTATGCTCACTTTGAATATCCACAAGCATAATCTGTGCTATCTCGAGTGATGATTTCTACATGTTTAAAGTGTCGTATCTTGGTATGTCTCTCTAGCTCAAATTGGTTGTTTGTTGAGGCCGCAGTGCTAATCCCCGCATTAGTACTCAACAATAAAAACCTTGTAATCTCCGAAATGTGTGCATAACCCTATGGCATAATCTCGTGAAATTGATTGCTTGCTTGACCGCTAACCGTGTCTTGTGCACATAATTTTTCTTAGGCCATATCGTGGTAACACCAATCAGTGCATGCACTAGAGTGCATTTAGAGCCGTGTCTGTGTGTGTTTTTAGAGACCTGTGCAAGCTGCTGCTTCCTTGTTCTGGGCACAAACTGAGCACTCAACCTTGTGCCTTACCTACCTGTGCACACAGCCAATGCATGAGCTTGCCAAGCTCTGCACAACCGAACCCCAAAGACCATCAATCTGGGGCTTGCACTCTGCATAACCAGAGCCCACAATCAATCTGGGCCACCGACCACACTTCTTGGGTGATTAACACAACTTTGGGCTTTGCACTCTTCCACTGGGCTAGCTAAACCCACATCTGTTGGTAACATCACCGGGCTAACCAACTCAACCTAAGGTAGGGCCGCACTCGTTCATCTAACTTGGGCTCTACAAACAACTAGGCTCTACACAACCACTTGGGCTTACACCAAAACTCAGCCCAATTCAATTCATTTCTGGGCTATACTTTTTCAAACACAACCTGGACTGTGCACACAACTGGGCTGTGCAGTTTCACAAATCCTGGGCTTCAAACAACAAGCCCACAACAAACCAAAACCCAACAAAACCAAATGAAACCCAATAAACCAAACCAATCCCACCAAAACCAAATTAGATTGTGAGTTCAATTTGAGTTGATAAATCATGTCAGGATTTTGGTCCGCATCTGTGGATTCAAACAAATCCCTTAGAGAGCTTGCTTATGGGCACCTTTCACAGGATGAACACCCCACATACCATAGTGACTTTAGGGAATTTTATGGGCCTTCTCAGGGCCCTGACCTCACATACCCTAATCATTATGATCACATACATCATCCACTACAGGTTGAAAATGAACAATTTTTTCATACCCAGATCATCACTTTTGGATCAATTAGAATCTCGACTATCTCGCTTTAGATAGGCAATGCGCTTTAGAAAAGCAATCTGTCGAATCTAGTTTTTCTAGGCAATATGAAATGCATGCTTGCACCTTATGTGGTGGCTTAGACCACCCCGCTGAATCTTTATTATATCTTGCATGATTTTAGGCGATCTAGGGAAAACCATGATAATCCAATATATGAAGTGTCTAGAAGTGACTATTGGGACCATAATCAACCCGCACACATGCATCATTCACCACAAATGGGGAGATGAACAATTTTATACTCCCCAACTCCTAGTTTGCAATCACTAATGGACACACTCATGGAGCAAAATGCTAGGCTTGAAATGAATGCAATGCATGACCATCCATATAGCAACATGTCCGAATTTCCCTTCTCTAGTGAACCTCATCCATATGAGGAGTGCATACCCACCGTTGAAAACTCTCCTTTCATTGAACAACATAATGAATTTCTAGAATTGAATCAAAACCTTGAGCAAAGGTTTGAGAGTTTAGAACTCAAATTGAGTCAAATCTCATGATGCACTAAATCAGGAAAGGGAGGACTTTCAAGATGAAATGTTTATCAACCATAATGAAGTCAATAGTATGCCTAGTCTTACTCGTGCAATTGATATTGCATATGAACTGTTTTAAATGACGGGACTAGAAATACTATGATTTTTAATAAGGAAATGCATTGCTATGATGATGATGATGATGAATATGAAGAGCATGTGTATTTTGAAAATGTAGTAGAATCTTTAGGTTCGAGACATTAATTGTCTCTTCGTGAACCCTATGAATGATGCTTCTTCCGATATTCATGCATGTGATGTTGATATGGATCCTGTGGAATTGTCTGTGAAAGTGAACATGATTTACCCTCTGTTGACTTTAGGAAAGTATGTGATGGTACAAATGATTTTAAAAATGAACACAACTTAGATGTACCTAACCTCTCTCCTGAGTCACAAATTGAAACTCCTCCACCAAACCTAGGTGTAGTTTGTCACAAAATTGCAAAACCAACTTTTCTAAAAATGCCTAACTTAGGCCTAGAGCTTTGTGCTTCCCAAGTCCTCTTGGACTATTTTGCATCAAAGTATGACACCTTTAGGGAACCACAGTTGGAATGTGTATGTCTGCCTGTTATTAGTAAAACTCATTTTGAGTTAGACCTTTTGCATGATGTACCTTTAAAATTGCAAGACTTTGTGCTTTCAAACACACCCGTTCACAAGTTTAGGTTTGGGGGAAACTCATTCCCATTTGCAGTCTTACTTGCACTCTCATTTTATTTTTGTGTAAGGCTGTTAATGTGTGTACATATTTTCTATTGGGTTGATCCTCAACTCTTTAGATTGTTAGTGTATGGTGATTTTTCTTTGTATATATCCAGTAGGACTTGTTAAAATTTTTCTTTTCTTGATTCGGTTGAGTCTTCTTGCACATATATTATGCTAATCCGATATGATCTCCGTTGAGAATATTGGATTCTATCCTTGACTAATGAAGCTCCAACCTTGCTCCCGCCGACATACCGGTAATCTCTTCCCTTTTCTCTTATCAGCATAGTTCCCATGGTATGTGACTGTTAAATTTTTTTCTATCTGTCGACACATTGAGGACAATGTTTGATTTAGGTTTGGGGGTGCATTTGCATATTTTTGCATATAGAGTTTTTAGTCTTTTTATTTCCATCTCATTAAAAAAAAAAAAAAAAAAAAAAAAAAAAAAATCAAAAGTCAAAAAAATAGTGTAGTTTATTTTCTTATTTTTGCTACCACCATGGTAAAGAAGAATTTAAAAAGAAAAATCCAAACAACAAGGAAATTGAGTAGAAAAGTTAAAAATTGTCAAGTTTTGTGAAGTTTAGAAGTTCGTCATCAACATTTGAAGACCGAAGACCGAAGATTGAAGACGTTTCTATGGTTTCTTATGAGAGAGTGATATTAATTACCGATCGGGTGAGAAGTGAGTGAGTATTCCCACCCCTTGCTAATGGTTGATTTCCTTTCTTAGAGATCATCGGAAAAGATTCTTTTTGTCCACATTTCGTGGAGTCTCCGTTTTTATTTCTAAGGTTATCCTTCTTACCTACAACGTGTGCGGGATTTCTCTCTTTATTCCTGCTGCACACATGAGAGACTAAAAAGCGATCTTTTTGAGTGCAATTATCATAAAACCCTAATGGCGAGGCGAAGTCGAGGCTTATGATCACAATCGAATCCGAATTCTTTCATATGGTATGGTTACTTCTCGCTCAAGACTTAAGGATGAGAATGCGTTCTTCGATAGTTCTAACTTGTTACTAGCATGCAGAAACTCTATATACTCATAGCTTCTTGGATGCTCGAGACTCTTTTACACTCTGTGAAGTTGGAGAAGGTTTTGTGGGTACACCTCTCGGTAAACCCTCACGAGACTACAACTCGTCCACTAGGGACACCTAGGGGTTTAAAGGCTTAGTGCATACGCTAAATGCATTCGAGAGACCTGCGACAGGGGTATAGTTAGGATTTCCTAATTTCTGTTTCACTTGAGGACAAGTAAAATTCAGGTTTGGGGGTATTTGATGAGTGCCAAATAGTGCATATTTATACACCTTTTTATTGGCATTTTACTCATCTTTTGCGCTTAGAAATCAGATATTATCCCGCATTCTCGTGTTTTCTTTGTTTTCAAGAATAAATATTTGTATTAATTAATTTTGTGTTTTTAGGTAATAAATAAAGCTCGGAGAATCTGAGGAGCCCAAAGAGCGAAGAATTAGAGTCGAGCATCTATGGAGCAGATAGCCAAAGCCCGCGCGCGAATCAGTTGCAAACCAACAAGGAAGACATGGGCTAGAGCTACCCACGACCCGGATCCGAGCCCGCTCACTCTGAGCCGTCGAGATCTCGCCTGGCTACATCCAACGATTACTCCATCGCTTACATCTATCTCTAGATGATCCCGTGCAACACCAGATCACACCGAGACCGCCAACCATCCTCGACTGTCAGATCTCCATTAACTTCATCCAACGCTCGGTGCAGCGTTCTCATCATCCCCGCTGTTCATGCCTCACAGCGAGATGACCCTACCCTATACCCCTAGTCGACTACCCATTTTCTCTCCATCGTTTTCTTTCTTCTCCCCTACCTCTGCAACCTTACCATCCTCTCTGCCCCGACCATACCAGTCGCCGCCTGCAAAACCACCACCTCCATACACTGACAACAACAACCACACCATCTCTGCCCGCACCATCACCAGCCAACAACCCCAGGACTAGATCTCTCCTTTTTAGTTTCTACCAACCCTAGAAACTAAATCAGAGACATCTAGGGCTAGGGTTTCCACCCAAGTAACCGCATGGAGTTCTGAGCATGATGAGACAAGAGGAGAGGCAAAATCGAGCATGGGTTTAGTTTACTTTTCAATTAATTTCGATTTTTGAATTATTAGGGTTTGGTTTGTTTTAGGGTTTGCTTGGTATGTATAAATAGAAGAGTGAGATGATGATTTTAGACACGCCTGGATTAGCCAGAGTTGTCACTTTAGTTTTAATTTGTGTTTTATTTCTTGCAATGTTTTAATTTTAATTTCCAGGGTGTGTTGAAACCCCCGCTCATATCTAAGATTGTTCACTTTGTCATGTATTGTTCTTGTAAGCTTCATGGTTTGATTGGATAAGCTAGTTGAGTATATGACCCTGTGATGGAGTGTACTGTAAGAAGACACTCCATACTAGGGGGGAGTGTATAAGATTAGTCAGAACATTAACATGGTGTTCTTCCCTGGAATGAACCAAGAATAGAACTTGATTAGGAAATGCCTTAGCATAGGTGCCGGTGGTGGATTCACCATCCTGGTAGCTCTCAAGTTATTTCTTTACCTTAGTTTAGAGTTCACTGTCACTCAAATCAGCCGTATCGGCAACCAAACATTGTCACTTGTTACATTTCCTTACTTGAATTCAGTTGAAGAAGCCGTAGAATCAGCTAGAGCACCCCTAGTCCTTGTGGGATCGACCCGTACTTGCCGCGTCTCCGATAGACGCCGTGCACTTGCGGTATAACCGTAGGCCATAAATTATATACACATCCTCGGGCCTACCAGTTTGTTTCAACTAAATTAGCATTAACTTCTACTTATTAAGGTTTTTACGTTGTCTACAATTTACTGCCTTATCGCCGGGATTTTACAAACATAAAAATCACCCTTAATCAAAGTAATGCTAGATTCAGGTTTATGAAACATAATTTTCTTAAGAATACTACAATTAAAGTTGCGTTTGATGTTCTCACCTTTGTCAGCTTTGGAAAACTTGTGTTCGTCCACATGCGCCTGTTAGCTATGTCCCTTTCCAGTTTCATATCACAATCTTTGTTTATACTCTGACTAGGGAGACGGTAATTTCCCAATTACCTAAAATACCAAATCTCACAAACCTTAGTTCCGAATTGGAAAATAAAATATGAGTTTTGAATATAACATATAGATATACAAACTTCGTTTGAATCACCATTTCAAAAAACTCATGGTTACCTCATAAAAACTGATTTAGTGAACAACAAATTTCTGCTCGTTAGAATTTTTAGAACGTTTCTCTGTTTTGTAAAATATCAAAAAAATACTTTTGCAACTCCAAAAATTCTGAAATTTTTCGTGCTGAACTATCAAGATGTCTTCTACATTATGTCAAAAGGGTTCAACGAAATTCCTTTTAGGTTAAGAGATAAAATCGAAACTCTACATATGACCAAAAATTCGTTTTTTGTCTTTCACTCCACAATTAACATCCATGATTATTACAAATAATAATGTTTTAAGATTGTTGGGTGCAATAATCAAAAACAAGGAAAAATCAAATAAGCAAAAGTTATTGATACTTAGCTCCTTTATAATGGAAGTGATCGATTTGATGAAACGGATGAGCTC
This sequence comes from Papaver armeniacum, assembly GCA_023531295.1. Lineage (NCBI taxonomy): Eukaryota > Viridiplantae > Streptophyta > Magnoliopsida > Ranunculales > Papaveraceae > Papaver > Papaver armeniacum. The sequence goes on along the minus strand of JAJJWW010006949.1, from coordinate 48,149 downwards.
CCCAGATCTCCGCAACAACAACAAGGCAAAACTTTGGAAAAACAGAGTGAGTCGCGTGTTCAACACGTTGCCCTTAAGAAATTAGCTCCCGGATACACTCAAGTGTGATGCTATATCCCTCACAGGACGGATATCTCTAGGATAAAACACCCTACTACACCTACTACTCGCATATGTAGTAGATGCTCAACTTGAGCTTGGAAACTCCGAAAAAACACTGAAGGAAAATCGTGAACGTTAAAGAAATCACTATAAAATATTTTCCCTTGGGGGTCTCTCTCTAAAAAAATTGGGGAATCCCCTTTCCCATAGATTTTACAAAAGTAGTGAATTTCTTTATATAATGGAATAATACAACTTAAAAAGATGAATTCCCCGATGTGGGACTAAAAAGCTTATATAGTCTCTTAGAGCAACTGCAGTGGTGCGAGTATAACCAAAGACCAAAGAGGGAAAAAAAAGATCAAAATTTGGGTTTAGTCCGTGCCGTGACACAGCGGTAGAAGACTAAATTTAGTGGGGCGTAAATTATAAGTTCGCCTGGTGTGGGGCGTAAACTTTATCCCCGCCCGACTAAAAAAAAAATAAAAAAATATGGGGCGTTGATATAATGTCCGCCTGGTGTGGGGCGAACATTATATGTTCGCCCCACACCAGGCGGACATTATATCAACGCCTCACAAAGATTAAAAAAAAAAAAAAGGGCGTAAACTTTATCCCCGCTTGGTGTGGGGCGTAAACTTTATCCCCGCCTGGTGTGGGGCGTAAACTTTATCCCCGCCTTGTTTTGGGACGAACATTATATCAACGCTCGACTATATTTGGGTTTAGTCTTTGGTCCCCGACCAAATATAATCGCCCACTGTTGATTTAGTCTGGGATTTGGTCGATGGTCCGTCCCGCTACGCCTTATTCAGAGACCAAATAAATGGGTTTAGTCGCCCACTGCAGTTGCTCTTAAAACAACTAAAAAGTGAAAACTCCACGGCGTGGGACTAATAAGTTTTTTCATTCGCAAAAGAAAACAATAAATTATATTTTTTATTAAAATCTTAAAAATCATATTTTATTAATCGTTTTCCAACATTTGGTATAATACATGCAAAACGATTTGAGTTTGAACCTAAGCCTGTATCAGCTTCTCATTACTTAATGGCTGCCTCTTATGAATTTGGATAAAAAATCAAGGATTCTCATAAATTTAGCCCCCATATTTATTAACCATAGCCCATTTAAATAAGTGCTTAATCTAACCAAACGGACCTTTAAAATCATTCCACATAGCACACAAAATTATATATAATTTTTATATATAGCCCCAAGTCTATTCATTAGAAAAGATCTCTAAGATGATGTTTTTTTCTTCTTCTCAAGCATCATTACACTAAGATCGATTGAGGGTATTGATTATTCTTCAAAAACATTAATTATGTCAAATATCTTACATAAATTTAACTAGATTTAACTTCTTTTTTTGTTGTTGTTGATGTTGATTTAGGGATTTATGGATTATGTTTATGGAGTTCTAGGAGAATGGTCATAGGAAAAAAAACAAAATCTTAGTTTATTCCATTTTGATTGGTGTTGTTGTGGAGTTTTTTAAGAGAACAATTGGAATATACACCCCAATCAATTTTAGTGTAATCAAGATTAAGAAAAAAATTATTTTAGAGAAAATTAAGAATTAATTTTGTTTTGGGGAAAAGTAAGTTTTAGGGTTTATATATACTTGTTCAATTTGTGAGAATACTAAAAAAAAACAATGATAATTAATTTTAAGTATGATTAGTAAAAAAAATTAGGATTTATTTTGATTTTGAGTAAAAAGGAGATTTAAGTTCAATTGTTAGTAGAAAATTAAAGAGGAACACGCAATTGGGGATATAGGAATTAATTAGGGGATATGAATTACTTCCCCCAACCCATGGTGTGTGTAAGGGTGCACAGGAACCGAGCCGGACCGACGGACCGTTCCGGAACCGGTGGAACCGTACCTGATTTTGGACCGAACCGAGGAAGGGGGTACAGGTACCGGTCCAAAAACTAGGAACCGGGGCTAAGCGAGTGCAGTGCACGGTCTGCCTAGTCCGTGCCGTCCGGACCGAAAGTACCGAATAATTCTAACCATAGGATTTAGGGGTAGTAGATTACTGATGGCCGTTAGATCTAGGGCTGGTACATATAACTAATTTTGGTTGGGGTTTCTCATTTGGTTTCTTTCTTCTTTTTTTTTTCCGTCTTCTCTCTGAGAAAGAGAAGAAGAAGATTTCTTCTCTTCTCCTTCAACTCCACGAACTCCATATTTTGTTACTATCGAGGGACGAGTGTCCACCATTAGTGAGGAGCAACGGGAGATGGTTTACGATATTTTTATTGATTATGAGAAGAAGAAATTAATGAATGGTGAATTTGATTTGGCTGATTTAGTGATTGACCTTCATCGTCGACTGAGAAATGTGAGCTATGACGGTGAGGACATGGATTTCATTTATATAGATGAAGATCCTGCTATGACGGTGAGGACATGGATTTCATTTATATAGATGAAGTCCAGGATCTGACGATGAGACAAATTAGTCTTCTTAAATATCTATGTAAAAATTCTATGGAAGGGTTTGCTTTCTCGGGTGATACTTGCTCAAACTATTGCCAGGAGGATAGATTTGATTCTAGGACATTCGGTCTTTGTTTTATAACGAATTCCTTTCGAAATGTGGAAGTAATGGCAAGGGTAAACTAAAAGAGAAGGACCAAATTTCGGATGTTCTCCATCTCGAATCAAAACTTGCGTACCCATTCATGAATGATGTTCTCCATCCGAATGAACCGCATTAGGAAATTTTTGTCCTGAACCGAGTATAGTACCGAACCGTACTGCACCGTGATCTTGGTCCCGAACAAGATCTAACCGAGGCAGGAGTGCAGTGCAGTCTGGGTCCAAAATTTTGGAACCGAGTCTAGGGAGGTACAGGTACTCGGTCTTGGCAAGAACCGAGCCGAACCGTACCGTGTGCACCCTTAGGTGTGTGCTAAGGGGTGACTTTTGGGGGCGAAAATACTAAAACACCCTTCCCTCAAAATAAAAATCAAAAAACTTAAAATCAAAAAACAAAATCATATTCACCATTTCCATCTCCACTTATTATTAATCTTTTTAGGGTTAAAACTTTGAAACCCAAATGTTCCCCATTCTCTTTTAAATTCTAAATTTTCCCCATCTCCTTTCAAATTCTCTTCATCTTCTCTGTCGGAAGTGATGAAGAACATGTCGGAAATGATAAAGAACATGTCGGAAGTGATGAAGACCACGCCGGAAGTGATGAAGAACATGTCGGAAATGATGAAGGTCACGCCGGAAGTGATGAAGACCATGCCGGAATTGATGAAATTCAATGCCGGAACTAAATTCCAGCATGCTCGATATAAATCTATTAATGCCGGTAGTCAAGTGAAAAAAAAGTCAATTTTCTGGAATACTTTTCATCACGTGCCTAATAGAAATTTAGGATGAAGACCACACCGAAGTGAGTTCCGGCATGGTTATTTAGGATGAAGACCACGCCTAAGTGATGAAGAACATGTCGGAAATGATGAAGACCACGCCGGAAGTGATGAAATTCCGGAACTAAATGCCGGCATGCTCGATATAAATCTATCAATGCCGGTAGTTAAGTGAAAAAAAAATCAATTTTCTAGATATTTTTCATCATGTTCCTACATTTAAATTTAATCAAAAACCATGCCTAAGTAGTTCCGGCATGCTCAAAAATCAGATAATTGTGCCGGAAGTAGACTGATTAAAACCAGAAAAAAAAGGTTTTCTTGATCAAAACCTGAAAAAATTTGTAACGAGACTCGGGGGTGCTACCCCCCCCGGATAGTGGCAAACAATTTATGAAATTTCCAGCAAATGCCGGCATGGATTTTTGGTTGAATACCATGCCGGCACCAAGCTTTTTCAGCTGCAACAATGGTGGATTCAAACAAAAAAAAATCAAATTTTCAACCTCTTAGCAGCAATTCTCTCGTCACAATCATCTTCCATTTTCAAGAAATAAAAATTCCACTCAAAAACCATTTTCCCTCCTTCTACTCTCAACTAACCCACACAAATTCAAATAAAAATAAATACACACTAATTTATCCCCCAAATACTTAACATTTTACTAAATTTATAATTAATCAATAATCCTAATTAGTGGGGGCTAGATTAGAAATTAAAAAAATAATTACATAGGGGGTCACCCAGAATTGCTATTGGGACACCGTTTTTGTCATGTAGCTATATGATCCCCCAATTAATTCCTATATACCCAATTGCGTGTTCAAATTAAAACTTGTTTGGTTTTCTATTTTAATTTTTGGCTTTTCATTTTAACTTAAATTTTTTGGGCTATAGTTAATAAATGTGTGGACTATATTTAAGAGAAGTCAAAATCAAATTCTCATTATCCGCAGCTGAGAAATTTTATCGACCTTATTTGGCATCATACAACCTAACCAGTTAGTCTTGTTGCTGATTGGTTGCGTAGTGGAGATCATGAATATACAACATTACAGGATGCTTAACGTATAATGTACATTGAATGTGTGTACGTGTACGAGGAGGGGTTCTGCTGCTTCTGCAACAGACATTCCCATCGATAATAATTATAATTATAATTATAATTAAAATCTCAGTTTATAATTTTTTTTTGAGCAGAAAGGTTGAACTTGTATATAAAAAAAGAATCAGTCCGTGAGTTACAACAAAGATTACCTTTTAGAACTAGTGTACTCTACGGTCTATAATAACTTTCCAATGAGAAACTAAGTCTCTAAATGTATCAAATTTAAACCAATTCTCCACTGAACCCCATTTGAATATTGTTGCTTTGATCTCATTTATAATGGTACCTGTGGATCTTGGTCTCTTGCCTGCCATTGTTCTCCTGTTTCTTTCATTCCAGATCTCCCAACAAATTGCAAACACTAAGAGAGGCCATATTTTCCTTCCCATGTTCCTTCCTCTTCTGAGTTTCCAAGCCTGTAACTGAGCTTTTATAATAATCAAACCCTAAACAAGTATTATCTTCTTCTCGAGCTTCCGAGACATTCCTAACTTCTTTTATAAACAAAATCAAATAGCACCTTTTATCTTTTAAGAAGAAGAAGATGTTAACACAGAATATAGTTGGTATAACTTAGGATCATTCTGTTGTCTATAGACCACATTGTATCATTGTGTAGCTCATTGTTAACTTGCCTAAAGGGCAACTGTGTAACTCATTGATTAATATAAATATATGCCTCAAACCCTGGTTAGGGTTAAGAGTGATCAAAACCTATTATGGTATAGAGCCATTAGGGCCGTCTTCCTTTTTTTTTTCTCTCTCAACACAACCCTAGCAGCCATGTCTACCGAAGCCTCTATTGTCTCCTCTTCTGTGTCTACAACCTCTTCTTCTCTCAAGCTTAAACCTTCCTACATCTCTTTCAAACTTGATGAAACCAATTACATTCAATGGCGTCGTCAAGTAGTTCCGATTCTACGTTCTCATGATCTCTACAGTCATGTAGATTCTGATGTTGAATCTCCAACTCCCTCTCTACCCGGTTCATCTACTGAAAATCCTCTTCCAAACCCTGAATATCTCCCCTCGTTCTACTCTTCCAACATTCTCTGAGCTAAAACCTTTGCTTCTCAATCATGATATTCTTCTTACCCAATACAATCAACCCACACCGGACTCTACTCCTTCCACTGCCTTCTACGGTTCCACTTTTTCATCTTCTTCTTCCACAAACTTTTCCCCCTCGCGTTTTTCTAACAATTCTAGTCGTGGTGGTTACAGCTCATACAGAGGTGGCCGTGGTTATTGTGGTGGTGGTCGTGGTGCTGGTGACCGTGGACGTGGTGGTTACTTTGCCCCTCCAACCTATTCGTTTGGTATTCCATCTCAACAGCAGCAATCCATACTTGGATCTCCTCCTTCACAACTTTCAGGAAGCAAACAACCATGCCAGATTTGTGAATCAAAGTACATGCTGCATTAGCTTGTCCAAACAGATTCAATCATGCGTTTCAAGCTCGTGATCTTCCTCATTCATTCGCTTCTATGCAACTTCAAGCTACGCCATTTGATCAACATTGGTATGCGGATACAGGGGCCACAAATCACATGACGGCTGATCCCAACCTGCTTACTGCACCGACTGCCTACTCTGGTTCCAATCATGTTATGGTTGGTAATGGTAACCTTCTGCCCATTACTTCTACCGGCAATGTTTTGATCACAACGCCACGTAGTTCCATATCTTTGAATCGAGTTTTTCATGTGTCGTTAATTGCAAAGAATCTTATTTCCGTCTCTCAATTAACTCGAGATTATAATGTTTGTGTGTGTTTTGATCGATTCGGTTTTTCTGTTAAGGATCGACAAACGGGGAAGCTTCTACTCAGCGTACCCAGTAATGGTGGTTTGTACTCCATTACTCCTATCACCTCTTCCACATCTCCACCCTCGGTTGCTTCTCATAGTAATGTTGCTACTCTTTCCACTTCTTAGTTATGGCATATGCGTCTTGGTCATCTGCATCATCGAAATCTCTCCATCTTAGCTTCTCAGAAGTTAGTTTCAGTACCTTCAATAATTCGGCACACTTTATGTAATAGTTTTGCTTGTGCTAAGCATCATAGGTTACTGATTTCTTTATCAACTTCAGTGAGTGATCGTGTACTCTTTAAGGTTCATAGTGATTTATGGGGGCCTTCTCCAGTCATTTCGAATTCCGGGTTTCGATATTTTCTTCTTCTTGTGGATGATTTTTCTAGATTTACCTGGATCTATTTTTTGAACAATAAAGCTCAAGTTTTTAACCATGTTAAGCACTTTAAAGCTCAAACTGAGAATCGTTTTTCAACAACTCTGAAAATTTTTCAGAGTGATGGTGGTGGAGAATATATTTTTCATTCTTTGCGTGATTTTTTCGCAACACATGGTGTTTTACATCAGTTTTCTTGCCCTCACACTCCACCACAAAATGGTGTGTCTGAGCGCAAGATTCGTCACATAGTTGAAATAGGCTTGGCTCTTCTTCATCACAGCAACATGCCTAAGTCTTATTGGCCAGAGATGTTTGCCACATCAATTTACCTCATTAATTGAATGCCTTCGTCTGTTCTGGGTGGTTATTCACCCTATTTTAAGTTGTATAATCAGCAGCCTGACTACAACTTTCTTCGTGTTGTTGGTTGCTTATGCTACCCTCATTTAGTTTCGTACAACAAACACAAATTGGAGTTCAAAACAAAACCATGTTTTTTCATTGGTTACTCTGACCAACACAAGGGATATAAATATTTTGATTTGAGCAGTAAACGTGTGTATATCTCTCAGAATGTTCTCTTTGATGAGTCTTCTTTTCCTTTCTCTATCACCAATCCTGGTGTTTCTCCTGAACCACAATCTCTTTTACCGACCTGGTTTGTTTTGCCTCTCGTCACCCCGTCTGTTTTACCTACTTCTCCTACTCCTGTCCCACCAGCTCCATCAAATTCTCTTTCGAACTCCTCTAATACTTCCTTATCCTCCAGTAATAATTCTTTATCACCACCTCATTCTCCAGTTTCTCCAACAACGAGTTTTACTACGTCTTCGTCTCCAGTTTCTTCTCAGCACGTTGATTACATTGCTTCTCCTCCTTCTCAACAGGGTCCTGCTCAACATCCCATGACTAATCGTTTACGTGATGGCATCCGTAAACCTCTAGTTAAAATGAATTTACTTGTTGTTACCAAGCATCCTATTGCTTCATGTTTTCTTTTTGAGATGCAGGAATCTTTTGTTGAACCTAAATCCTATAGTGAAGCTAGCAAGATTCCAGAGTGGCTGGATTTTATGAGAGATGAACATCATGCTCTCCAAATTAATGACACCTGGTCATACGTTCCACGTCAACCTCATATGAATGTTATCGGCTGCAAATGGGTCTATCGGATTAAGCGCAAATCAGATGGTACGATTGATCGCCGCAAGTCTCGTTTGGTTGCAAAGGGGTATACTCAACAGTTTGGTATTGATTATGACGAAACCTTTAGTCCAGTTATTAATCCTGTTACTATTCGTTTGGTATTGAGTATTGATGTATCCTGTTCTTGGCCTATTCGTCAGTTAGACGTTAAAAATGCCTTTTTGCATGGTTTCTTGGATCAAGAGGTCTACATGTCTCAGCCTCCGGGATTTATTGACAAAAGATATCCAAATCATGTTTGCAAGTTGCATAAAGCCATATATGGGCTAAAACAGGCGCCTAGGGCTTGGTTTCAACGGTTCACTTCTTATCTCTCTGAATTGGGATTTGTTGCTTCCAAGTCAGGTGTTTCTCTGTTCGTTCGAAAATCTTCCACTGGTGTTCTTTTACTTCTTTTATATGTGGATGATATAATTGTTACAGGGTCCGATTCTCATTATTTTTCTCAACTGTTAATGGCTCTCAAGCAACAATTTTCTATGATAGATTTGGGTGATCTACATTTTTTTCTTGGTATTGAGGCACACAGTTCTTCTTCTGGTCTTCATCTGTCTCAAACACGCTATACTCTTGATATTCTTCAGCGTGTTGATTTATTGACTGCGAAACCGGTTTCTACTCCAATTTTCGTGGGTGCAAAAATGTCCGCTCATGATGGTGCCTTGTTTCCTGATGCTACTTTATACCGCATTTTGGTAGGTGCGCTGCAGTATTTAACAATGACCAGACCGGATATCACTTATGCTGTCAATCAGGTTTGTCAATTTATGCACCCTCCCACTGACATTCACTTTCTTGCGGTAAAGAGAATTCTTCGCTATCTCAAGGGCACGTTAGGAAAGGGTTTATTTTTCAGGCCATCGTCCTGTTTTCAAGTTTCTGGCAGTTATTCTGATAAGGTTTATGCGTATAGTGATGCTGATTGGGCAACCCTGATGATCGTCGTTCCACAGCTGGCACTTGTGTTTTTGTTGGTCCTAATTTAATCTCTTGGTCTTCAAAGAAACAGTCTACGGTTTCTCGTTCAAGCACTGAGGTTGAATATCGTGCCTTAGCTCTTGCTGCAACTGAAGTTATTTGGATACTATATCTCTTGAATGATTTAGGCTTATACATTAAGCAACCACCTATTCTTTTTTGTGACAATATCAGTGCTACTTACATGGCTTCTAATCCTGTCATGCATTCTCGTGCTAAACATATTGATATTGACTATCATTTTGTTCGAGAACGTGTTGTTCGTGGCTCTTTAATTGTTCGTTACATGCCTACTCAACATCAGCTTGCAGACTTATTTACCAAAGGACTTCTCAAGCCAAGATTTCATTATCTATCATCCAAGCTTTCACTTCAGGATACTCCACGTTCAGCTTGCGGGGGGGTGTTAACACATAATATAGTTGGTATAACTTAAGATCATTCTGTTGTCTATAGACCGCATTATATCATAGTGTAGCTCATTGTTAACTTGCCTAAAGGGCAACCATGTAACTCATTGATTAATATAAATATATGCCTCAAACCCTGTTTAAGGTTAAGAGTGATCAAAACCTATTAGAAGAACAGTTGGAAGCACGTCTTTTTTTGGCTATAAACAATCCGAATCGGTGCGCCAAACACAACGTAAACATCACACGTGGGGCCCTTTTATAACACATCCCGCACAAAATGCAAAGAATTGGCATACCCAAATTACTATCGCCTCATCGGACAACGGCAAGCAAGTTGCGACTATGACGCGAGTGTAGATTAGATTAGGCTTTTGTAATTTGTATCGTTTGTTCTCAGATTCCTGAAAGTAAAGATGGATCAGTGTGGTTGGTCCAAATCTTGACTATTAACCATGTACAATCAAATCCTTCGATCAACCTCTCGAGAATAATGGGTAAAAACCATGTACAACTGATGGTTGCGCCACTTTGGGTTGATAGGATTACGGCTTGCAAGTGCATGAATAACTGAATAAATGAGGAGATGAGCCTCCTTGATTCACATATTTCCTGATGTGTTGTTGTGGTTTGGGGGGACGGCATGATTCATGACCGTGTCCTCTGGGTCCTATAGTCTGTTTTATTCAGCATAAGGTAATAATTCCTGGCATACAATGAGTCATTTCACCGCCAAAAGTAAAAATGAGAAAATGCTAAATCTACTACTTTTTAGCTTGCGGCGATTTTATAAATCTAATTTCCGCCGCTAATTAGTTTTCTAGTGCTTTTGATTATAGACTTTCGTCACCTTGCACTCCAAGAAGATTACAAAAAGCTTTTATGCCATAAAATTATTTGTCATTTTACATCTTCGGACCAAGGAAGGCCTAATACAGGATACAATCAACTAGCACGAGCTCCGGAAAAGCTAACCCCAAGCTAAGCCAAAAGTCCACTAGACTAGAATGTTCACATTGAGTCATTAGCCGTGTCAGAAGACAAAAATGTAACATGTTGTGTGCACCACTAATGTCAAATTGACTTCTGAGTGCAATCAGAGGTGTGTTCTCGGTCATATGTTGACAATGTTTGTTTACGAGAAATATGGAATAGCTCAGGCTAAGATTTGAACGAGTCACAAACATGAGACGGCATTTAGGCAAATGCATTAAAAATCAATTGGGAGAATCAAATGCCCCGCATTAAAGAAAAACAAACAAAAGGAAGCCAACAATATATATGGCTATTTGGTAACCATTATTTTAATGAATTATCAGCTTATAATCCATTATGCAGATTACAATGGATTCTATATGTGTTTGGTAACCATTATAATAATTGCTTATTTTAATCATAATTGAAAAAATTCATTATTTCCATAAATAGGAAACAGTTGTTTTGAAAATTTATTATAATTAATTATTTTTTTCAAAGGAACTCAAATTGAATTTTTTCTTCTTATTTTCTCTAAACTATCAAGAGAAAGACAAAAAAAAAAACAAAATATGACTAAAAAAATATCCTAGATCATTGTTCTTTCCTCTCCTTTTTGAGATTATCCTTCTATAATAATCGATTATGGCCCCATCTCCCGTGAAGGCGAGAATGGCTGGAAAATCTGAGGTGATCCTTCGTTGTCGATTACACGCGTTAATATAATCTACTTGCACGAACAATCCAAATTACTAAACTGCAAGGGAATTTTTTTCTCCGCAGATAAAGACTTTGTGATTTCAATTTCATGACTTCTGTCGGCCCACTAGCTAGGTTTACTTTTAACTAGTTAGCTGACTCTTTAACGAAACGTTTATATCAAGCAACGGCTGGCATTTTATTCCATAGTGTGATTTTATCACCCACTTTAAGAAGTAGGAAATACCATATAGTCCTAAAAATAAAATATATGTATCAGTCTAAATCCATTTTGACCTACCAATCGATTATGTTTGGTCCTATTTGGTAATATAAATTATCATTTGGTCCTAAAATTTATCATTTGGTCCTACGCCATGATGTCATGGATGATGTAAATGTCACCCCGTAGTGGCGAAATACCCTTTTCTGGATAAGGACCATATATATAGTCAAAGTATGAGAGAATAAATCATTATCGATTTACTTTCTCTCTCTATTTTTCGATCTAGAATTTCTCTCTCTTTTTCTTGGTTTTTTCTTCCGCTAGATGCTAACAATGGCGTCTCCACTTTCTTTTCTTTCTTTTTCTTCATGTCACTCTTTATGTAACAATGGTGATTCGAACGTGAAAATCATGTTTATTTGTTCTTCTTTGTGGTTGTATATGATGAAAACGATTTACATCATACTCATCTCAAGTCGTTGTTGAAGAAGATGAGTTTTAGGATTTTTTTTCTGCTGATGTAAGAAGAAGAAAAGGACGAAGAATAAAAAGACGAAGAAGAAGAAAAAGAAAAAGATGAAGAAGATAAAGACGAAGAAGATAAAAAATACTTTTTCTTTTGAAGATGGAGATGAAGTTTCATCGAACAAATGAACTACTCTTCTTGTTTTGAAGATGAAGACGAAGATGAAGATGAGTTCACATATCATTTTTTTGTATGGACTTCATTCTGGAATGAAGTCGGTTTTTGTATGGACTTCATTCCGGAATGAAGTCCTGCTTTTTAGGTTTTGTATGGACTTCATTCCCGGAATGAAGTCTGTTTTTTTTGGTTTTGTATGGACTTCATTCACGGAATGAAGTCTGTTTTTTTAGGTTTTGTATGGACTTCATTCCCGAATGAAGTCTGTTTTTTTTAGGTTTTTTATGGACTTCATTCCCTGGAATGAAGTCCTGCTTTTTTAGGTTTTGTATGGACTTCATTCCCTGGAATGAAGTCTGTTTTTAGGTTTTTATATGACTTCATTTCGTTTTTTTTTTATTTTTGTATGGACTTCATTTCTCGAATGAATCAAGCTACAAGAATATATAAAAAAATTAACACTAAGGGTATTTTTGTCGATTTAATATTTTTAAATAATTATGGACCAAACAGTTATATGCGTTTGACCAAAGGACTAAACAGACATGGGCCCACCTAAAAAAGGACCAAACGATATTTTTCCCCTTTAAGAATGTGTAAGCAATTACTATTCACTACAAAAAGTGAGATTAACCTAATTGCTAAGGCTGAGTACGATGGTTATTCAAGATTCAAGCTAAAAAAAAAACTTTGATTCAACATAAAGTTCTAGCATTTGTTTGAATGCAATTTTGAATCCAAACCGAAGCGACCAAGTTTAGCTTGAGAAAACTTTTTCAAAATGCCAAATGGTTAGGCGCTTTTAGTTTAAGCCATCAGATTTCATTTTATATTACAAATCAAAATCTAACTGTTATAATTAGAACGCTAAACCATATGACGCTTAATGCCAAATCATTAGGCACTTTTAACCTCAGTCGTCAGATTCTCTCTAAACTTAAAAATCTAGCGGCTCGAATATTTGGGCGCTAAATCATTGGTTGATCCACCGCAGGGGTTAGGAAGTGATTCAGAGTCACGTGACACCATCTTGAATCTTGGATGATCATAGTATTAAACCTAACAACGCGTTTGGATACTAAAATTTCTGCTTCTCCATAAGAAGAAACAAATCTCAGAAGCCAATAGCAAAGATATTTTGTTTTACAAAAAGTTTTCGTTTTAGAAATCGTTTTGAAATGATACCATCAAATTGAATTTTTGTTTTTCCGACTTCTTGAAGTTAAAAACTACTTTTGAGTATGTATCCAAACACCCTTAATCATTCTCAATTGGGTAGCTTCTTAGAAATCTACCTTTTTCATAAATTTTTTTCCAGAAGGAAGAATGGATCATAATAAGACATGGTTAAGAAAAACTACTAAGAAAAAAAAATTCCCCGTAAAACGCTATAAATAACTAATATATATTAGAAAGATCAAGTCAAATAGCCGTTAAATTTTATTACAAGAAGTTTTTTTTTTTTTTTTTTTTTTTAAAGAGGAAAATTTATTAGATAAGAGAATCTACATTGGTTCTACCAGAGGTAGAAAAACAGATAGAAATAATCTACCTAACAAAGAAAAGACTATCCCAATTTGAGACAAAGTTTGCAAAGTATAAATGAACTCTAGACCCTTTGGCAGAAGCCCAAGATAAAACCAAAGATTTTGCATCATTGCTCAAGTCATTATCCACCTTAAATTCATAATTCTTCCCGAAAATACGACAGTTCCGTTCTCTCCATAAAATCCATACTATAGTAGCCGAAATCAGATCCCATATAATTCTACAGTTAACGGAAGGATGAGGATGAAACCAGCAAAGTGCCAGATCTTTAAACGACTTTGGGAAGACCCGTGACCAATTTGAATTAGGCATCAGCATGAACCAGACTTTACAAGTAATCTTGCAATGCAAGAAAAGATGATCCTCGGATTCTTCAACATTCCCACAGAGAACACAAGGGTTATAAATACGTATCCATTTATGATCTAGGATATTAATCGTATTAAGCTTGTTGTGAATTATACACCATATCAAAAAGGTAATCTTAGAAGGAATACCTAACTTCCGGATAAAAGAACTTAGAAAGTTATGCCATCCCCCCAACAACAGTAAATTTAGAGTACAATAAAGACTTCACTGTAAAAATACCGGAGTTATCAAACCATCTTCTTGTGTCCAGCGGATTATCAAGAGGAGGAGGCTAGGAACCAATGGCTACAAGCAGTTCAGCCAATTGATCTGCTTCAGCATATTTGAGAAGACGTTTGAATTTAAATTTCTAATTCCCTTTCCCAGAAAACATGTCAGCTATTTTTGAGTACTTGTTTTTGACCAACTTGAAAAGATTACGGAAACAATGAGAAAGAATAACATTACCAACCCAACAATCAATCCGAAAAGATATTTCTTTACCAGAGTGAATATTAAGGGTTTTGTTAGAGATAATAAGTAAGTTATTTTCTGCAATAGTTTTCCAACAAGAGATGTCATAGGTGGCTTCTAATATTGAATGTAGAGGCAGAACTATAGCATAGCTTTCCCTAGCTCAAGCCAAGTCCAAAAGCTCAAGAATTTCTCTTTCTACTAGCTATTCTAAGTTAGGTTGTAAATTCAATATTTAGGTTATAAACCCTAATAATAATAATACTCATTCCATCATTCATTAGTTTGAGTATGAAACTTCACCCTGCAGATTATCAGAAGGAAAGATATGAGAGTTTTTATTTGACGGTTTGTTTGTTGCTACTCTCCTTCAAGTCTACAAGATTTTTTATTCCTACCAAAAGATAAAAATAAGAGCTGATGATTGTAAACTTTATATAAATCAAAAATACCTCATATCTCTCTCTCAATCTATCCATGCTTCAAAAATTATAAATTTAGGCTTTAAGCTTGGTGTGAAAAACTGGTCAAGCATACCTATTCGAATTTTCTAGTTTCGCCATTGATAGGATGATTGAACTCTATTCTAATATTGCTCTATCTACTAACATATTCAGTCAAGAGAGAGACCGGATCCCCAAACTTAAATCCATTAATTTTATGTTTCTCCATCATCAGATATAAGTGGATGGACGGTAAAGATCAAGAGGAGAGTTTGGAAAACAAGAGAGCTATAACCATAGTCAATGACTTAAAGGCTAGGTACTTTCCTAATTCCGACCTTTTCAATGCTAAATGTCCTAAAATTTATTTGGGGACAAGGAGATACCTTCAGACCATTAAAATTCTTATCAAATTTTTTTGTTTCTTATAAAATTACCATGCTTCAAGCCCGTAACATAGAGAATTTCTCGTATAATTCGTTTCTTGCTCAAGCCATAACTCCAAAAATACAAAAATTGATTTTGAGTCTTGATCCAATTTACCCACCAGATTTTGGTCCATATTTGCAATACCATCACTTGCTTCATAACCAATATCTCTTATCCTCTTCCAAATCTAGAAAATGAGTGAGAGGGAAAAACCAGAAATAAATCCCTCTCTTTCTGGCTCACTCTGAAGTTGTCTCGGATCTCTGTGCAACATAGAAAAAGAACAGATATGCTAAAACTTCCAATACCTTGACCAAAAACATTATAAATATCCTCCATGTGAAAAGTTACCTAGGAGAACCCCTCTTTACCAACAAATCCAAGATTGAAAATTTTGAAAAAAAGTGTGGACAACATGTAAAACAGACAAAAAGGATTGAGAAGTATTCATATATCTCTTATTGCTAGAAATATTATGGTTAAATCTGTTCTCGAAACCATACTTGTTTATACTATCTCCACCTTAATCCTTCCCTCTATCACTATCAAAAAAGCAACTGGCCTGATGGAGACTACTGGTGCGGTAAGGACAACAACAACCAAGGCTTCGATCTGATAGCTTGGACTGGTCTTTTCAAGGAAAAAAAGGGGGAAACGATACAAATAATTTGAGATTATAGAACATGGATCTGATAGCCAAAAATGGTTGGAGGTTGTTCCACAATTCTAGCTCTCTATGGACTCTTCCTATAAAACCTAGATACTTCCCAAAATCCAGCCCTTTCCACTCTTCTTGTGCTAAAGGTATCTCTTGGGCCTGGAAAGGTGTCTATAAAGGTTAAGCTGATCCAAAAACATTGCATCTGGGAAGTTGGAGATGACACTGATATCAACATATGGAAATACTTGTGGTTCTATGTGTAGGATCAGAATATCGCGACATCAATACTTTGCGAGATTAATAAACGACAGCATTGTGAAGGTGTCGCAGGAAAGTAAAATAAATGACGCAATGGATGACGACATCCACAACACGAGGAAGATATGAAAATTTGGCGAAGGTTAAGAGTGTCGCGAGGATGAACACTTATACACTTGCGACACTTCGCGAGTTATTCCCGAAAATAAAGGACAGTTTAGCTGTCATCCACTGTGTACTACCCTATATAAAGGGGTGAGTAAGTCTGTTGTAGGGAGAGTTCTTTTTGAATTGTGAAGCAAGTCATTAGGAGAGAGAAAATTAAGAGTGATTGTAATTTCTTTTGCTCTGTTCTACCTTCCTCTGTAAACATTTCAAGAAAATAATCAATAAAATCTATAGTTATTCATCTTCAAATGGATTAATTAAGTAAATTCTAGTGAGGGGTGCAGTGTGGGATTTCCTGCAACTACATATGTGCTAGAAACAAGGACTGAGTAGAAGATCAACCTTGTGAATTGAAAGAATCAGGAGTAATAAGAAAGAAATTTCGAATAATTTTCAACAATTTACTAAAATTGAGAAATGGCTAGAAGAAGGATTGCATCAGAACAACCAACAATTGTAAGGAGAAGCGGGAAATTAGCTGGAGAAAGGAGAAATGAAGTAGGTGAACCATCAAGAATAAACGCAAGAGATAGAGAAGAAAATTGAAAATCAAGAGAAAGAAAGAAGGAAAGATGAATAACTATAGATTAGAACCATAAATAAAAGAGAAGAACCAAGTGAAGCCATTTTTAGAGTATGGGAATGATTAGAAAATTGAAAATCAAGAGAAAGAAAGAAGGAAAGATTTACAGCAGCAGAAACGCAGATTGCGGAGGAAGAGAAGTTGCAGAGGGAAAATAAAAGAGAAGAAGAGAAGGGTAAGAAAACTATATATAGAGAGGAGGATTCTCGAGAATACAAATGCATTTAATGCGAGATGGGACGTGAATGGTCAAGAATAAACGGTTGAAAGAGACGTGTCAAGAAAAGAGTGGAAGAAGAAACACCTGTAATAAATTCCGTATAAAAGTACGAGAGTGAAACAGATAAAGATAAGTTGTTGCGGCGTTTCAAAATATTGGTTCTCATGACATTCTCTCCTTCGCAGAGAAGACATGAGAAGAGGCAAGATATAAGATCAGAATATCGCGACATCAATACTTTGCGAGATTAATAAACGACAGCATTGCGAAGGTGTCGCAGGAAAGTAAAATAAATGACGCAATGGATGACGACAGCCACAACACGAGGAAGATATGAAAATTTGGCGAAGGTTAAGAGTGTCGCGAGGATGAACACTTATACACTTGCGACACTTCGCGAGTTATTCCCGAAAATAAAGGACAGTTTAGGCATCATCCACCGCATGTACTACCCTACATAAAGGGGTGAGTAAGTCCATTGTAGGGAGAGTTCTTTTTGAATTGTGAAGCAAGTCATTAGGAGAGAGAAAATTAAGTGTGATTGTAATTTCTTTTGCTCGGTTCTACCTTCCTCTGTAAACATTTCAAGAAAATAATCAATAAAATCTATAGTTATTCATCTTCAAATGGATTAATTAAGTAAATTCTAGTGAGGGGTGTAGTGTGGGATTTCCTGCAACTACACTATGGACAATATGAACCTTTATATCCCAGAAACTTTACCGCTGTAACTCCACAACTTAGTGAACGATCTCTTATGGATTCTGAAACATCCAATCTCTCAGATTTTGTCTTTTGGACTTCAACTTTCTAGCTATGCAAATCTAGTTAATACCTAAAAAAGGTGTGAAATCTATAACATCCTGGTCGAAAAAAAAAGAAAAGAGCCAACCAATTAATAAAATTTCCCAGCAAATCTGGAAGATGAACACACTCCCAGAATCCAAATGTTTTCTTAGAAACTTATATCTGATATATTAACCTTTAGTAACCATCTATCCTCCTTCATCCACTACATAGATCCTTGCTGTAAAATTTTAAAACTCCCCAAGTAGGAAACACATATTCATGCATTGCTCTTTTACTAAACTGTATGGGCAAGACGCAATATAGAAAGGGATATTCAATTCGCTGGCAACATCAATAACTGGTGCAAAAATTGGTTCAACAGAAACAACTGACGTACTCACTAGGAAAGTTGGACTAACGTATGTGCTACAATATGCTAGTTTGTATGGAAAGCAAAATGTGAATTTGTCTTCCAACACAAGACTCCTAATCCTATTCACACTGGAAAACAAATTTTTGATCACTTTGAATTTTTCATTAACTGCAACAAAACTATAGCCCCATTTAGGAATCATGTTACCTTATCCCCTGAGCACAACAACAATTTTTTGAATTTCTCATACTTCACCGTATATGACAGAGGCTCTGAGCTTACTGAGATTGGATTGTACGTCACTTCATCGACATGTACTCCCATTGGCAGGAGAAGCTATAATACCAGAGTGCCTTTCGAAGACCAAGGAACAACTTAGAATCTTTTGAATCATTGAAATAGGCTAATCTTTTGAAGTTCCAGAGCATCAATATAATGGGTGTTAATGAACAGCAGACACAAACTTTAAAGGGAGAAACAAAACTACGACCTGGTCAGCAATGGAAATGTAAACAATATTTTAAATTTTAAAAGTAGGTTTATTGATATTCTTTTGTAAGGATTTAAAATCCAAAAACTCCAGAGAACTTGTAAGTCTAGTCAGACAGGGATACTTACAAAAAATCCACATTTGTTGGTTAAATGAACTGCAACTAGCTGCTAATATGTAATTGTGTTCCTCATTTCTTCTACAAAGAAAAAAAAAAAAAGAAAAAAAATCTTTCGTTTCTTGGATTGTGGGTGATGGGTCAATTTTTTGATCCGTGGTTTGACAAATGGGTCCCCTCTTTAGGTTCTGCCAAACCAAACCCACTAGTACTTCAAAATCCAAATCTTAAAGTTTCTTATTTCATTGACCAAAAACTAGATCTTGGAATGTTACTGGATTAAACATTCACTTTGACAGTGGTTCTGTTGAGAAGATTTTTATTGTTCACATAAGCCAAATTTGTACTCCTGGTATAAAGACTTGGAGAGTTGTCAAAGAATGATAAATTTAACTCTAAATCTGCCTACTTGACTCTTAGAGGTCCCAGACCTTCACCAAGTAAAAATCTTAGAAGTGCATTTGGAAATTTAAAGTTCCACACTGTATCCAGTTGTTTCTTTGGAACGAAGCTAGAAATGTTATTCTTGCTAGATTGGTCTTGCAGACCAGGATGCATACTGGTTTTATCGTCTGTCTTAAATGTTCTCTTCATGATGAATCTATTATGCATGCTCTTGTTCTTTGCGGGCTGAAAATTGATCACTCAATTCTTTAACGTCATTTTCCACTATGATATGGGTGAGTTTTAATTCTACGACTTTCTTTTAAACTGATAACACGTGTCTCTACTTCAGAAGAATAAGAATCTTCAAAAATCACTGGAGCACAAAAAAAGACTTCACTAGCATAGTCAATCATCACATAATCTGCACTATTAGCCAAATATTACATAATCGAAAGCACCGTAAGCATTACATTTAGTTTAACCAAAAGGAAAGACCATCTAAAACTGCGCATCTCTTTGAGAAAGTGCGCATTTGGTTTCATTCCTAATAACATCAGAGAGAGATCTAGGGGGTATAACATGATTTCTAGTTTTATTCATAGTCATGGCTCTTCCAATAACACCACAAGGGATTTATCCTTGCACTAAATGGTAAATTATTTCTGCTACTCCAAATATATGAAAGGATGATAACAAAGAAACAACTAAAATCCTCAGCCAAAGAGAGAACAAGGATGATAACAAAGAAACAACTAAAGTCCTCAGCCAAGGATGATAACAAAGAAACAACTAAATTCCTCAACCAAGGATGATAACAAAGAAACAACTAAAGTCCTCAGCAAAGAGCAAACATGATGAAAAAGCCAAAAATAAAGTCAATCAAGCAAGAAATTATCAGACAAAACATTAGTATGGATGCAAAAAAGGAGAGATAAACCAGTATGACTAGCAAAAGGGAAATTTTGATGAGAATCAACGCACATATTCTCCTTTTGAGAACATTTTTCTTTTGTAATTCTTTCCGATCTCCCATTTGTAATGATGTTGCTCACACTTTGGCTTACTATGCCAAAATTAACTCCATTTTAGTCCAGACCACCAATTTGACTTCCGCTAATTGTCGAGGCTGATGGTTAGCCTCTGTCAAAACCTTTGCTTATAAAAATAATAAAATGGTTGGTAAATAAGTTTTCCATCATCCTGAGATAGACTCTTCCGAGGCTCTGAGGATCGGCGACTATGATGCACCGACACTGATACGGGGATTCTTCAATTTTAAAAAAATGGGGATATTGGATACGGTGGGATACTGTTTATAGGTGAAAATCGTTTCTGCCGATTTCGGTAAATTCGGTAGGTGAGTGAGAAACTGGTTTATACCCTAAACAAATGTGCTGCACGTGAGCATTTTATAGATTCGAGAGATCAATCTGTACAAGTCCGGCCTAAACCAAGAAATGGCCGTTCCGGACTTGCTTCGGTCACAAAGTGGAGGAGAAGGGTTGATTTGGGGAGGGAAGCAAAGAAAGGTGTTGAGGCCGAAATAGTGCAGAGTAGTGTCTCGACTTGTATCAGAAAGTGAAAGCTTAGGAAGCTTGCAAGTGATGAAAGCTTTTGGATAGCTTACAAAGTTGCCTTTTCTGAGAGTGTATTTTTTCTCCTGACCGAGACCTGTTGTCTGGTGGAAATAGGTAAGACCTATTTATACAAGTCGAGATTGAAACGTACCCTGGCCTCATGAAGGAAGAGAGTAAAGGGTGAAATAATGGGAGGAGGTGGTAACCGCATGGTGTTTATGGGTGAAAACGTTTTCACCATTATTTCCTCATTTATTTGACCGCTTTATTCCTTTTCACGCTTTCTTAATGTGAGCGTAGTGTACGCCGCAAGCAGACCGCCAAATCAAAACCCCGGAAAGCATCCCCGCTTTGTGTTGATATCTCGAGTGTTGGTTTCACCTTGAGTGCAAGTGGCGCTGCTAGTGGCGCGTGTGGCATGTGCGGAATGCCTTTGTTGCGGGTTGCATCTTGAGTGCAAGTGGCAATGCCAGAGCTGCTAGTGGCGTGTGTGGCATGTGCGGAATGCCTTGGTGGTAGGTTTTACGTTGAGTGTAAGTGGCAATGCCTGCTAGTGACGTGTGTGTCAAGTGCCAATGGCGTGTTCGGCCATTAGGGCCGTGGCCTAGTAAGAAAAGCTACCAGCGATGCGTGTTGGCATGTGCCAATGGCATGATGGGCCATTAGGGCCATGGCCTGGGAAAAAAAACTACCAACGAGTGTGTTGGCATGTGCCAATGGCATGCGTGGCCAATTTGAGTCGCGCCTTGGTAGAAAAAGCTACCAGCGAGCGTGTTGGCATGTGTGGCCAATTTGTTGGCGTGTTGGCATGTGCCAATGGCATGCGTGGCCAATTTGGGTCGCGCCTTGGTAGAAAAAGCTACCGGCGAGCGTGTTGGCATGTGCCAATGGCATGCGTGGCCAATTTGCTACCAGTAGAAAAAGCTACCATCGCGTGTTGGCATGTGCCAATGGCATGCGTGGCCAATTTGGGTCGCGCCCTGGTAGAAAAAGCTACCAGCGAGCGTGTTGGCATGTGCCAATGGCATGCGTGGCCAATTTGGGTCGCGCCAGTAGAAAAAGCTACCACCGTGTTGGCATGTGCCAATGGCATGCGTGTTGGCATGTGCTACCAATGGCATGTTGGCATGTGTCTATGGCATGCGTGGCCAATTTGGGTCGCGCCTTGGTAGAAAAAGCTACCAAAGAGCGTGTTGGCATGTGCCAATGGCATGCGTGGCCAATTTGGGCCGCGCCCAGTAGAAAAAGCTACCAGCGAGCGTGTTGGCATGTGTGCCAATGGCATGCGTGTTTGGTCCGCGCCCGGCCAGAAAAAGCTACCGGCGTGTTGGCATGTGCCAATGGCATGCATGGTCAATTTGGGCCGCGCCCTGGTAGAAAAAGCTACCAGCGATTATGTTGGCATGTGCCAATGGCATGCGTGGCCAATTTGACCTAGGTTGCATGGTTTGCAAGCCTAGGCGTGGGCGCTACTTTGGCATGGCGCGGCTGTAAGGGTGTTTGGCTTGGCGTGACGTGATTAGTGTAGCTAAGGCCAAGGCAGAGTGCATTTGGCATGGCACGGCTAGCTCGGGCTAAGTGTGGCTGGCATGATTTGCCATTGGCACGGAGGTGCGGCTAGCATGGTTGGCATGCTTCGGCCGCGTTTGGTATGGTCTGGCATGCTTTGCCATTGGCATAGAGGTGCGGCTAGCTTGGGCTAGGTGTGGTCGGCATGATTTGCCATCGGCACGGAGGTGCGGCTAGCATGGTTGGCATGCTTTGGCGCGTTTGGTGTGGTCTGGCATGATTTTCCATTGGCACAGAGATGCGGCTAGCTTGGGCTAGGTGTGGCTGGCATGATTTGCATCGGACGGAGGTGCGGCTAGCATGGTTGGCATGCTTCGGCACGTTTGGTATGGCTGGCACGATTTGCCATTGGCATAGAAGTGCGGCTAGCTTGGGCTAGGTGTGGCTGGCATGATTTGCCATTGGCACGGAGGTGCGGCTAGCATGGTTGGCATGCTTCGGCTCGTTTGGTATGGCTGGCATGCTTTGCCATTGGCATAGAGGTGCGGCTAGCTTGGGCTAGGTGTGGCTGGCATGATTTGCCACCGGCACGGAGGGGAATTAGGGTTTTGTTCGTTGTAACCCTAATTTGAAAAAAAATACCCCTATTAATTACTGACTACATGCATTAAAAGTCCTAATAAATGTGTCACTTGTGACATTAGGTTATTTGGGGTTTTACGATTTTACCCTTTGTTTAAAAACCACCATCAACATTAAGTCCCCTGCTTAGCTCGGAACAAGAGCTTTGTTGCGAGGTAAGCATAAGATGGTGACAAAATATCAACATCAAACTGTAAAGATAATTGAGGAGGCTCGTCTGACCTTTTATAAATAGGATTTGGAATCCTTGCCTCACAGCGATTTTTGCGCAAATCGGGAGGTCGGCACAATTGGGAAGTTAGCGTCGTGAGAGACAGAAGTCAGGCGGCATTGAGAAGTTGTTGCGAGTTGGGAAACCGAGCGTGCTAGGCGGTGGGACCGGCGCAAGTCGGGAAGCCGAACGTGCTTGGCCGGGCGTGGCTTGGGCGGTCATTGGGAAGTTGGCGTGAGTTGGGAAACCGAGCGTGCTAGGCCGGTGGGACCCGGCACAAGGTGGGAAGCTGCGCGTGCTTCTTTTTGCGCGACTTGGGCGGTCCTTGGGAAGTTGGCGCAATTGGTGGGACCGGTGCAACTTGATAGGGTCGGTGAAAACAAGGAGGGAGTAAGTGTTTCTTACAGATAGCAAAGTTTCCTTATTTTGCCTTCCTTCACGCGCGGCTTCAATCGGGCATCACCCATGCCAAAAATCGGAAGCGTTACGCCCATCATTAATTCCTTTCCTTCTTTAAGTTTCCGTATTCATACCCAACATAATTGCATCATCTCCTCTTTTTGAGAAAGGGTTCTTCTTGTTGAATTTTCCCCTCTTCGTCATGTCGCACAGAGACGAAACACCTTCTAACCAGCCAGATTCTCCAAGTGAAGGCGCGAGGTCTAACTCTTGCAAAAGCACCCCGACTAGGGTTATTCGGGCTATGGAGATCATACTGGTATGTTTTCTTCTTCTTCTCCGTTTGTGTTATCCTCTTTTTATATGTGTATAGATATGATGGAACTGGATCATTTTCCCTATCTTTTTGCAGCGTATGATGGGACCCTCCAGGGATGGCTGCGCCTTTAACTCTTCGGAGAAGGGCTTCGAGACTTGGCGGAGATCGATCTTCTTCTCTTGAGGAGGCATTGGTTGGGATTGAATCTCCATTCCACGAAGCTAGTGGAATCATTAAGGACCTCCCTTCCATCTATCCCCATAAAGAACAGTGCGTGTTCGGACTTTCTTGGGCTCGGTGAGCATGGAGGAGGGGCGAGAGAACAAGGAAGAGTCTTGGAATGTTGAGAGGTTTCAAGTGTGGCAAAGCCTTTCCTCGATCCGGGTATGGGGCGGATCGGACCGTTTCTAGGTTGAAACGACGGAAAAGTGAACGTGTGGTGGTCTTGGAGGAGAGCGCCATGATTCTTGACTCGGATGTGGATGAATCAAAAACTTTCTCCGAAGTATCGCCGAGAAAACTTCGAAGGAGCATATGACGAAACGAGATACCTTCTCGGGTTGATGCCAAAGGTGTCGTTGGTGATACCGGAGGGGTCATGGTGGCGTATCTTTGGACCTGTCGTTGGTGAGGACATCTGCTGCCCTGTGGCCGTTTCGGGATGGGATGTTGAGGTTGCTGCTGCTAACACCCTTGAATGGAACCTTTGTTGCCCGAGGGATTGCTGGGGGAAGTGCTTGAAGATAGTCTTACCCGAGGGGACTTGTACTCCGTCCTTCGAGGGCTAGTTCTTCCCTTTTGTTATTCCCGTTAGCCGCTTTAGTTCCCCCAATGTCCCCTTTTTTTTTTTTGTAAACTCGTTTTTTCCTTCTTCTTCATCATCAACATTTTGCTTCATATATATTTTTGAAAGAGGTTGTGGTATGATGGCTCTGCAATGGTTTTCTGGGTTTGCCTGATGTATTTCTCTGACATCTGGAGGGTTCGCTTGGAAAGAGATGTATTTATATTTATTTTTTTTTGACAAAAAGGGAATCCCTAGGGAAAAATACAAACGGTGTATTCATCTTGGGGAATTACAACTATTAAGAGGAATTGTTAAAGGAAATACTAAAAAGGGGGAGTGATTGGGAAGTACAAAGATTTTAGGGATTGGATTCCTTGAGCCATCGCGAGTGAATTATCACGCCTTCGGTGTGTGTCCGCATTTATGAGGCTTGCAATATCCTCCCAAAAAAGTATCCGCAACCAGATACGGCTCGTCTTCTCCTTCATTGGGCAAATCCATTTTTACTGTCATCTTCTCAACTTGAAACGCGCTTTCCTTAACCACTACATCTCCAATTGAAAACGGGTTCAGACGTCGTGCAACCGTTTGAGTCTTGACTTCGTTGGATTCAATAGAAGTTTCCAAGCTTCTTGCAAAGTGTTCAAATGGTCCAGCTCCCCATTCACATTTCTTGACAGCGTTTGTGCGATGTCGCGCCGAGTCCCCATGACAGAATGGATGAAGGAAAGACTGGTTGCGAAAAAGGTTGCTTGGTCAGACTTACTTGCATTTGAAAATCATGATCTAGCGCCAACGGTTCCTCTCCGGAGGCCTGGGTTCCTTCAATAGCTCGTTAATGCGATAACCCATGAGATGATTTGTTGGGAATTCCTTCGGGCGTGGACGTCGGCAGAGGGTGTACACCCAATTTCGCTTTGTTGTCGAGCACCCATAAACGTCCCAATATCATGTCATGATCTAGTTCTTTGAAAATGTGGAACTTGCTATGCGTTATAGCGTCTCCCATCTTGATCTCTAGGTTGATGTAGCCATGCGCGTTCAAAGTTTCTCCTCTCAAGCCCTTAATCACAGACGGGGAATAGGTAGCGTCTTGTTTTGTAAATCCTGCTGCCTTTAGTGTCTTGAAAGTAATGATGTTGTGTTCAGAGGCCGTGTCGATGAGCGTGTCGTCAAATTCGTTACCTCTTAAACGGGATGTGGTCAGCAGTCCCCAGTTCTCTTTCTTTGCTCCGCCTGTTTGGAAAGCTTGGCCCCTGGCGTGGATTCCGAGGAGAGAAAAAGTCGTTTGCCGGATACAACACGATTGAGAGCTGCGAAAATATCTTGGCGCTGCACCTTGGAAAGATAGAGAATTTCGCATACATGTTGCATCATGGATTGTACAGTCTCGTGCACGGAGTCCCCAGAGGACCCGCAGTTTCTTATTGGGAGTGGGTCTCGATGCACTCTTTCATATCCTGGTTGGAGTCCTCCCGCTTCTATCCTTTCTTTGAAAATATGCTTTAGTCTGTTGCAATCGCTGGTCGGGTGGTGAAAGAACCTGTGGTAATGGCAGTACTTGGGGTTCGCCATCTCAGCCTCAGTTGGTAGACGTCTGGGAGGTTGCAGTCTGATAATATCATCTTGAACCCAGGCTTCTAGGAGGTCAATCACCTCCTCGATGTGAAACGGGAAATCAAAGGTATTTCCTTCGGTCTCATGATGCTGCATGGGAGTTTTAGTGACGGTCTTTCTTGGCGGGGGTTCCCGTTGCGCCGGCGCTTCACGTTTTGGCTGGTGGCTCGTAGTTGGGGCTTTCCTTTTTCCCCTTTCGTTTACTATGTTCACGGAGGATGAGGCGGCATTAAATTGTTTGCTGATGAGGCGTCTACTCCCGCGAGTTTCACGCGTGTCTTCGACTCGATTTGGCCTAACTCTTTCCGGTATCTTTGTGCTTTGTTGTTGCAGATCTTCTGGCGGCTTCATGGAGTTCGGAGAACGTTTGGAAGCGCAAGTTTTCTAACAGGGCGCGGTAAATTGGAACCATACCATTGATGCATGCGTTCACCAGTTGTTGTTCCGTCACGTTTGGGTCGTGACATTCAAGCGCTTGAACCCTGAACCTTTTGACGAAATCATTCGGATGTTCGTTATCCCACTGGTACATTCTTCCGAGGTCTGAGAAAGTAACTTGTTCAGACACGAAGAAGTATTTCTTGTAAAAACGCGGTGACCATGCTACTCCAATTGGGAATGCTGTTCGGTGGGATGTTTGTTATACCATGTATACGCCCTTCCAAAGAAGTGATTTTGAGAATTCTCTTAAACGGAGAACGTGATTATATTCATGTTCACCTAGGGATTCCAGAAACGAGAGACATGCTCACGTGCATTCCCGGTACCATCGTACGGGGTAAATTGAGGAGAAGAGTACCCCTTGGAAGAGGGATTCTCTCATTTCGGATGGGTAAGGGGGTTGGTGATGATGCACGTCCAACTCATCATTCTTGATTCGGTTGCGGAGGAATTGTTCCAAATCTTCCCTCGTGACGAAGTTGGGCGGCTGATTTCTTTCCAACTGGATTCTAGTGCGAGTTTCCTCATCCATGGAGGCGTGCTCCGCCGAGGTGCTGGCGTCGGGGTTGTTGAAGACGTTCCTAAATGGCTCTGGAGGACGCGACTCACGTGGTAGCCGTTACGTCGGTCTTGAGAAAGATGAGTACTTCCTTCTACGTTGAAACCATATCCGTCCTGGGGCTCGGCGAGCATCTCTTGTCGTTCCATCAAATCGGCGATGGTGACGTAAGGACGACTTCCTATGGTCCCTCCCGGTCTCGTCCCGTCGGAGGGATAGTTGGAACCTTAGTTGTGGTCGGAGGCGCCATGCTAGACGAAGCATTTGGGGTCGTAGCGGCGGCTCTAGCCCTGGTGACTGGTGGCGTGACACCCGAAGAGATATTTTCGTTTCCATGATTAGAGGGTTGTGCAAAGACACTAGAGGAGGCAACGGCTCTGGACCTGGTGATTGGCGGTGTTACACTTGAGGGAGTGCATTCGATGTTGCTGTAGTCAGCCGGTGATGTAACAACGTTATTGGGAGAGACGCTAACATCAGGGATGCGTTCTGTGCTGGTGTTCTCGGCAGCCGCTCCGGACCTGAGTTCCACCATGTTGGGATTTGACGTTCGGGAAACGAAATCAGGAGTCGGAGTTGGTATTGTAATCGATAGATCAATCCTCCCGCTGTGGTCGCCAATTGTTTATAGGTGAAAATCGTTTCTGCCGATTTCGGTAAATTCGGTAGGTGAGTGAGAAACTGGTTTAAACCCTAAACAAATGTGCTGCACGTGAGCACTTTATAGATTCGAGAGATCAATCTGTACAAGTCCGGCCTAAACCAAGAAATGGCCGTTTCAGACTTGCTTCGGTCACAAAGTGGAGGAGAAGGGTTGATTTTGGGAGGGAAGCAAAGAAAGGTGTTTAGGCCAGAATAATTCTGGGAGAGTAGTGTCTCGACTTGTATCAGAAAGTGAAAGCTTAGGAAGCTTGCAAGAGATGAAATCTTTTGGATAGCTTGCAAAGTTGCCTTTTCTGAGAGTGTTGTATTTTTTCTCCTGACCGAGACTTGTTGTCTGGTGGAAATAGGTAAGACCTATTTATACAAGTCGAGATTGAAACGCACTCGACCTCATGAAGGAAGAGAGTAAAGGGTGAAATAATGGGAGGAGGTGGTAACCGCATGGTGTTTATGGGTGAAAACGTTTTCACCATTATTTCCTCATTTATTTGACCGCTTTATTCCTTTTCACGCTTTCTTAATGTGAGCGTAGTGTACGCTGCAAGCTGACCGCCAAACCAAAACCCTGGAAAGCATCCCCCAGTTGGTGTTGATATCTCGAGTGTTGGTTGCACCTTGAGTGCAAGTGGCGCTGCTAGTGGCGCGTGTGGCATGTGCCATTGGCATGTGCGGAATGCCTTTGTTGCGGGTTGCATCTTGAGTGCAAGTGGCAATGCCAGAGCTGCTAGTGGCGTGTGTGGCATGTGCGGAATGCCTTGGTGGTAGGTTGTACGTTGATTGTAAGTGGTAATGCCTGCTAGTGACGTGTGTGGCAAGTGCCAATGGCGTGTTCGACCATTAGGGCCGTGGCCTGGTAAGAAAAGCTACCAGCGATGCGTGTTGGCATGTGCCAATGGCATGCTCGGCCATTAGGGCCATGGCCTGGTAAGAAAAACTACCAGCGAGTGTGTTGGCATGTGCCAATGGCATGCGTGGCCAATTTGGGTCGCGCTTGGGTAGAAAAAGCTACCAGCGAGCGTGTTGGCATGTGCCAATGGCATGCGTGGCCAATTTGGGCCGCTACCGGCGTGTAGAAAAAGCTACCCGAGCGTGTTGGCATGTGCCAATGGCATGCGTGGCCAATTTGGGTCGCGCCTTGGTAGAAAAAGCTACCCGACGAGCGTGTTGGCATGTGCCAATGGCATGCGTGGCCAATTTGGGTCGCGCCTTGGTAGAAAAAGCTACCACGGAGCGTGTTGGCATGTGCCAATGGCATGCGTGGCCAATTTGGGCCGCGCCAGTAGAAAAAGCTACCAATGAGCGTGTGTTGGCATGTGCCAATGGCATGCGTGGCGTGTTGGCATGTGCCAATGACATTTTTGGGTCGCGCCTTGGTAGAAAAAGCTACCCGGCGGCGTGTTGGCATGTGCCAATGACATGCGTGGCCAATTTGGGTCGCGCCTTGGTAGAAAAAGCTACCGAGCGTGTTGGCATGTGCCAATGGCATGCGTGGCCAATTTGGGTTGCGCCTTGGTAGAAAAAAAAAGCTACCAAATGGCGTGTTGGCATGTGCCAATGGCATGCGTGGCCAATTTGGGTCGCGCTTGGGTAGAAAAAGCTACCGGCGAGCGTGTTGGCATGTGCCAATGGCATGCGTGGCCAATTTGGGCCGCGCCACAGTAAAAGAAAAAGCTACCAGCGAGCGTGTTGGCATGTGCCAATGGCATGCGTGGCCAATTTGGGTCGCGCCTTTGTAGAAAATGAGCTACCAGTGAGCGTGTTGGCATGTGCCAATGGAATGCGTGGCCAATTTGGGTGCGGCCGGTAGAAAAAGCTACCAGCGAGCGTGTTGGCATGTGCCAATGGCATGCGTGGCCAATTTGGGCCGCGCCGGTAGAAAAAGCTACCAACGAGCGTGTTGGCATTTGCCAATGGCATGCATGGCCAATTTGGGCCGCGCCTGCAGTAGAAAAAGCTACCGGCAGCGTGTTGGCATGTGCCAATTGCATGCGTGGCCTAGGTTGCATGGTTTGCAAGCCTAGGTGTGGGCGCTACTTTGGCATGGCGCGGCTGTAAGGGTGTTTGGCTTGGCGTGGCATGATTAGTGTAGCTAGGGCCAAGGCAGAGTGCATTTGGCATGGCACGGCTAGCTCGGGCTAAGTGTGGGCGGCATGATTTGCCATTGGCACGGAGGTGCGGCTAGCATGGTTGGCATGCTTCGAGCGTTTGGTATGGTCGGCATGCTTTGCCATTGGCATAGAGGTGCGGCTAGCTTTGGCTAGGTGTGGGCGGCATGATTTGCCATCGGCACGGAGGTGCGGCTAGCATGGTTGGCATGCTTTGGCGCGTTTGGTGTGGCTCGCATGATTTTCCATTGGCACAGAGGTGCGGCTAGCTTGGGATAGGTGTGGCTGGCATGATTTGCCATCGACACTGAGGTACGGCTAGCATGGTTGGCATGCTTCGGCGCGTTTGGTATGGCTGGCACGATTTGCCATTGGCATAGAGGTGCGGCTAGCTTGGGCTAGGTGTGGCTGGCATGATTTGCCATTGGCACGGAGGTGCGGCTAGCATGGTTGGCATGCTTCGGCGCGTTTGGTATGGCTGGCATGCTTTTCCATTGGCATAGAGGTGCGGCTAGCTTGGGCTAGGTGTGGCTGGCATGATTTGCCACTAGCACGGAGGGGAATTAGGGTTTTGTTCGTTGTAACCCTAATTTGAAAAAAAATACCCCCTATTAATTACTGACTACATGCATTAAAAGTCCTAATAAATGTGTCACTTGTGACATTAGGTTATTTGGGGTTTTACGATTTTACCCTTTGTTTAAAAACCACCATCAACATTAAGTCCCCTTCTTAGCTCGGAACAGGAGCTTTGTTGCGAGGTAAGCATAAGATGGTGACAAAATATCAACATCAAACTGTAAAGAGAATTGAGGAGGCTCGTCTGACCTTTTATAAATAGGATTTGGAATCCTTGCCTATGGCAGTTTTGCGCAAATCGGGAGGCTGGCACAATTGGGAAGTTAGCGTCGTGAGAGACAGGAAGCTGGGCGGCATTGAGAAGTTGTTGCGAGTTGGGAAACTGAGCGTGCTAGCTGGTGGGACCGGCGCAAGGTGGGGAAGCTGAACGTGCTTGCTGGCGTGGCTTGGGCGGTCATTGGGAAGTTGGCGTGAGTTGGGAAACTGAGCGTGCTAGCTGGTGGGACCGGCACAAGGTGGGGAAGCTGCGCGTGCTTGCTGGCGCGACTTGGGCGGTCCTTGGGAAGTTGGCGCAATTGGTGGGACCGGTGCAACTTGATAGGGTCGGTGAAAACAAGGAGGGAGTAAGTGTTTCTTACAGATAGCAAAGTTTCCTTATTTTGCCTTCCTTCACGCGCGGCTTCAATCAGGGCATCACCCATGCCAAAAATCTGGAAGCGTTACGCCCATCATTACTTCCTTTCCTTCTTTAAGTTTTCGTATTCATACCCAACATAATTGCATCATCTCCCTCTTTTGAGAAAGGGTTCTTCTTGTTGAATTTTCCCCTCTTCGTCATGTCGCACAGAGACGAATCACCTTCTAACCAGCCAGATTCTCCAAGTGAAGGCGCGAGGTCTAACTCTTGCAAAAGCACCCCGACTAGGGTTATTCGGGCTATTGAGATCATACTGGTATGTTTTCTTCTTCTTCTCCGTTTGTGTTATCCTCTTTTTATATGTGTATAGATATGATGGAACTGGATCATTTTCCCCATCTTTTTGCAGCGTATGATGGGACCCTCCGAGGATGGTCGCGCCTTTAACTCTTCGGATAAGGGCTTCAGACTTGGCGGAGATCGATCTTCTTCTCTTGAGGAGGCATTGGTTGGGATTGAATCTCCATTCCACGAAGCTAGTGGAATCATTAAGGACCTCCCTTCCATCTATCCCCATAAAGAACAAGTGCGTGTTCGGACTTTCTTGGGCTCAGTGAGCATGGAGGAGGGGCGAGAGAACAAGGAAGAGTCTTGGAATGTTGAGAGGTTTCAGTGTGGCAAAGCCTTTCCTCGATCCGGGTATATGGGGAGGATCGGACCGTTTCTAGGTTGAAACGACGGAAAAGTGAACGTGTGGTGGTCTTGGAGGAGAGCGCCATGATTCTTGACTCGATGTGGATGAATCAAAAACTTTCTCCGAAGTATCTCTGAAAAAAACTTTGAAGGAGCATATGACAGAAACGAGATACCTTCAAGTTGATGCCAAAGGTGTCGTTGGTGATA
This sequence comes from Papaver armeniacum, assembly GCA_023531295.1. Taxonomy (NCBI): domain Eukaryota; kingdom Viridiplantae; phylum Streptophyta; class Magnoliopsida; order Ranunculales; family Papaveraceae; genus Papaver; species Papaver armeniacum. The sequence goes on along the minus strand of JAJJWW010006949.1, from coordinate 15,968 downwards.
CCGGAGGGGTCATGGTGGCGTATGCTGGACCGGTCGTTGGTGAGGACACTGTTGCCGCTGTGGCCGTTTCGGGATGGGATGTTGAGGTTGCTGCTGCTAACACCATTGAATGGAACCTTTGTTTCCCGAGATATTGCTGGGGGAAGTGCTTGAAGATAGTCTTACCCGAGGGGACTTGTACTCCGTCCTTCGAGGGCTAGTTCTTCCCTTTTGTTATTCCTGTTAGCTGCTTTAGTTCCCCTGGTGTCCCCCTTTTTTTTTTTTTGTAAACTCGTTTTTTCCTTCTTCTTCATCAGTCAACAATTTGCTTCATATATATTTTTTGAAAGAGGTTGTGGTATGATGGCTCTGCAATGGTTTTCTGGGTTTGCCTGATGTATTTCTCTGATATCTGGAGGGTTCGCTTGGAAAGAGATGTATTTATGTTTTTTTTTTTTTTTGACAAAAAGGGAATCCCTAGGGAAAAATACAAACGGTGTATTCATCTTGGGGAATTACAACTATTAAGAGGAATTGTTAAAGGAAATACTAAAAAGGGGAGTGATTGGGAAGTACAACATTTTAGGGATTGGATTCCTTGAGCCATCGCGAGTGAATTATCACGCCTTCATGTGTGTCTGCATTGATGAGCTTGCAATATCCTCCCAAAAGGGTATCCGCAACCAGATACGGCTCGTCTTCTCCTTCATTGGGCAAATCCATTTTTACTGTCATCTTCCCAACTTGAAATGAGCTTTACTTAACCACTACATCTCCAATTGAAAACGGGTTCAGACGTCGTGCAACCGTTTGAGTCTTGACTTCGTTGGCTTCAATAGAAGTTTCCAAGCTTATTGCAAAGTGTTCAAATGGTCCAGCTCCCCTTTCACATTTCTTGACAGCGTTTGTGCTAGTAATCGCGCCGAGTCCCCATGACGGAATGGGGGAAGGAAAGACTGGTTGTAGAAAAGGTTGCTTGGTCGACTTACTTGCATTTGAAAATCATGAGCTAGCGCCAACGGGTCCTCTCCCGGAGGCCTGGGTTCCTTCAATAGCTCGTTGATGCGATAACCCGTGAGATGATTTGTTGGGAATTCCTTCGGGCGTGGACGTCGGCGGAGGTGTACACCCAATTTCGCTTTGTTGTCGAGCACCCATAAGCGTCCCAATATCATGTCATGATCTAGTTCTTTGACAATGTGGAACTTACTATGCGTTATAGCGTCTTCCATCTTGATCTCTAGGTTGATGTAGCCATGCGCGTTCAAAGTTTCTCCTCTCAAGCCCTTAATCACAGACGGGGAATAGGTAGCGTCTTGTTTTGTAAATCCTGTTGCCTTTAGTGTCTTGAAAGTAATGATGTTGTGGTCAGAGGCCGTGTCGATGAGCGTGTCGTCAAATTTGTTACCTCTTAAACGGGACGTGGCCAGCAGTACCCAGTTCTCCTTCTTTGCTCCGCCTGTTTGGATAGCTTGGGCCCCTGGCGTGGATTCCGAGGAGAGAAAAAGTCGTTTGTCGGATACAACACGATTGAGAGCTGCGAAAATATCTTGGCGCTGCACCTTGGAAAGATAGAGAATTTCGCATACATGTTGCATCATGGATTGTACAGTCTCGTGCACGGAGTCCCCAGAGGACCCGCAGTTTCTTATTGGGAGTGGGTCTCGATGCACTCTTTCATCTCCCGGTTGGAGTCCTCCCGCTTCTATCCTTTCTTTGAAAATATGCTTTGTCTACATTTGCAATCGGCGGTCGGGTGGTGAACGAACCCGTGGTAATGGCAAGTGCTTGGGGTTCGCCATCTCGGCCTCGGTTGGTAGACGTCCAGGAGGTGGCGGTCGATAATATCATCTTGAACCCGGCTTCTAGGAGGTCAATCACCTCCTCGATGTGAAACGGGAAATCAAAGGTATTTCCTTCGGTCTCATGATGCTTTGCATGGGAGTTTTAGTGACGATCTTTCGTGGCGGGGGTTCCCGTTGCGCCGGCGCTTCACGTTTTGGCTGGTGGCTCGTAGTTGGGGCTTTCCTTTTTCCCCTTTCGTTTACTATGTTCACGGAGGATGAGGTGGCATTAAATTGTTTGCCGATGAGGCGTCTACTCCGCGAGTTTCACGCGTGTCTTCGGCTCGATTTGGCCTAACTCTTTCCCGAATGCTTTGGTGTTGTTGTTGCGAGATCGTCCCCAGCGGCTTCATGGAGTTCGGAGAAACGTTTGGAAGCGCAAGTTTTCTAACGGGCGTGGTAAATTGGAACCATACCATTGATGCATGCGTTCACCAGTTGTTGTTCCGTCACGTTTGGGTTGTGACATTCGAGTGCTTGAACCCTGAACCTTTTGACGAAATTATTCGGATGTTCGTTATCCCATTTTGGTACATTCTTTCGAGGTCCGAGAAAGTAACTTGTTCGGACACGAAGAAGTATTTCTTGTAAAACGCAAAGTGACCATGCTACTCCGGTTGGGAATGCTTTGTTCGGTGGGATCTTTGTTATACCATGTATACGCCCTTCCCAGTAAGTGATTTTGAGAATTCTCTTAAACGGAGAACGTGATTATATTCATGTTCACCTAGGGATTCCAGGAAACGAGAGACATGCTCACGTGCATTCCCGGTACCATCGTACAGGGTAAATTGAGGAGAAGAGTACCCCCTTGGGAGAGGGATTCTCTGCATTTCGGATGGGTAAGGGGTTGGTGATGATGCACGTCCAACTCATCATTCTTGATTCGGTTGCGGAGGAGTTGCTCCAAATCTTCCCTCGTGACGAAGTTGGGCGGCTGATTTCTTTCCAACTGGATTCTAGTGCGAGTTTCCTCATCCGTGGAGGCGTGCTCCGCCGAGGTGCTGGCGTCGGGGTTGTTGAAGACGTTCCTAAATGGCTATGGAGGACGCGACTCACGTGGTAGTAGTTACATCGGGGTCTTGAGAAAGATGAGTACTTCCTTCTACGTTGAAACCATATCCGTCCCAGGCTCGGCGAGCATCTCTTGTCGTTCCATCAAATCGATGATGGTGACGTAAGGACGACTTCCTATCGTCCCTCCGGTCTCTCGTCCGTCGGCGGGATAGTTGGAACCTTAGTTGTGGTCGGAGGCGCCATGCTAGACGAAGCATTTGGGAGTCGTAGCGGCGGCTCTAGCCCCAGTGATGTGGCGTGACACCCGAAGAGATATTTTCGTTTTCATGATTAGAGGGTTGTGCAGAGACACTAGAGGAGGCAGCGGCTCTGGCCCTGGTGATTGGTGGTGTTACACTTGAGGGAGTGCATTCGATGTTGTTGTAGTCAGCCGGTGATGTAACAACGTTATTGGGAGAGACGCTAACATCAGGGATGCGTTACGTGGCCGGTGTTCTCGCGGCCGCTCCGGACTGAGTTCCACCATGTTGGGATTTGACGTTCGGGAAACGAAATCAGGAGGCGGAGTTGGTATTGTAATCGATAGATCAATCCTCCCGCTGTGGTCGCCAATTGTTTATAGGTGAAAATCGTTTCTGCCGATTTCGGTAAATTCGGTAGGTGACTGAGAAACTGGTTTAAACCCTAAACAAATGTGCTGCACGTGAGCACTTTATAGATTCGAGAGATCAATCTGTACAAGTCCGGCCTAAACCAAGAAATGGTCGTTCCCGGACTTGCTTCGGTCACAAAGTAGAGGTGAAGGGTTGATTTGGGGAGGGAAGCAAAGAAAGGTGTTGAGGCTGAATAGTGCTGGAGAGTAGTGTCTCGACTTGTATCGAAAAAGTGAAAGCTTAAGAAGCTTGCAAGAGATGAAAGCTTTTGGATAGCTTGCAAAGTTGCCTTTTCCGAGAGTGTTGTATTTTTCTCCCGACCGAGACCTGTTGTCCGGTGGAAATAGGTAAGACCTATTTATACAAGTCGAGATTGAAACGTACCACGGCCTCATGAAGGAAGAGAGTAAAGGGTGAAATAATGGGAGGAGGTGGTAACCGCATGGTGTTTATGGGTGAAAACGTTTTCACCATTATTTCCTCATTTATTTGACCGCTTTATTCCTTTTCACGCTTTCTTAATGTGAGCGTAGTGTACGCTGCAAGCTGACCGCCAAACCAAAACCCTGGAAAGCATCCCGGTTTGTGTTGATATCTCGAGTGTTGGTTGCACCTTGAGTGCAAGTGGCGCTGCTAGTGGCGCGTGTGACATGTGCCATTGGCATGTGCGGAATGCCTTTGTTGCGGGTTGCATCTTGAGTGCAAGTGGAAATGCCAGAGCTGCTAGTGGCGTGTGTGGCATGTGCGGAATGCCTTGGTGGTAGGTTGTACGTTGATTGTAAGTGGCAATGCCTGCCGTGTGTGGAAAGTGCCAATGGCGTGTTCGGCCATTAGGGCCGTGGCCTGGTAAGAAAAGCTACCAGCGATGCGTGTTGGCATGTGCCAATGGCATGCTCGGCCATTAGGGCCATGGCACAGTAAGAAAAACTACCGGGCGAGTGTGTTGGCATGTTCCAATGGCATGCGTGGCCAATTTGGGTCGCGCCATGGTAGAAAAAGCTACCGTGAGCGTGTTGGCATGTGCCAATGGCATGCGTGGCCAATTTGGGCCGTGCCACAGTAGAAAAAGCTACCAAGGCGCGTGTTGGCATGTGCCAATGGCATGCGTGGCCAATTTGGGTCGCGCCTTGGTAGAAAAAGCTACCAGCGAGCGTGTTGGCATGTGCCAATGGCATGCGTGGCCAATTTGGGCCGCACCGCTGGTAGAAAAAGCTACCAGCGAGCGTGTTGGCATGTGCCAATGGCATTCGTGGCCAATTTGGGTCGCGCCTTTGTAGAAGAAGCTACCAGCGAGCGTGTTAGCATGTGCCAATGGAATGCGTGGCCAATTTGGGCCGCGCCCTGGTAGAAAAAGCTACCAGCGAGCGTGTTGGCATGTGCCAATAGCATGCGTGGCCAATTTGGGCCGCGCCCTGGTAGAAAAAGCTACCAATGTTGGCATGTTCCTATGGCATGCGTGGCCAATTTGGGTCGCGCCTTGCAGAAAAAGCTACCGCCGAGCGTGTTGGCATGTGCCAATGGCATGCGTGGTCAATTTGGCCCGCGCCCAAGAAAAAGCTACCAAACGAGCGTGTTGGCATGTGCCAATGGCATGCGTAGCCAATTTGGGCCGCGCCCGGTAGAAAAAGCTACCGCGAGCGTGTTGGCATGTGCCAATGGCATGCGTGGCCAATTTGGGTCCGCCAGGGAAAAAGCTACCAGCGAGCGTGTTGGCATGTGCCAATGGCATGCGTGGCCAATTTGGGTCGCGCCTTGGTAGAAAAAGCTACCCGCGAGCGTGTTGGCATGTGCCAATGGCATGCGTGGCCAATTTGGGCCGCGCCACAGTAGAAAAAAGCTACCGGCGAGCGTGTTGGCATGTGCCAATGGCATTCGTGGCCAATTTGGGTCGCGCCTTTGTAGAAAAGCTACCGGCGAGCGTGTTGGCATGTGCCAATGGAATGCGTGGCCAATTTGGGCCGCGCCCCCAGTAGAAAAAGCTACCGGCGTGTTGGCATGTGCCAATGGCATGCGTGGCCAATTTGGGCGCGCCACGGTAGAAAAAGCTACCAGCGAGCGTGTTGGCATGTTCCTATGGCATGCGTGGCCAATTTGGGTCGCGCCTTGATAGAAAAAGCTACCAGCGAGCGTGTTGGCATGTGCCAATGGCATGCGTGGTCAATTTGGCCCGCGCCCTGGTAGAAAAAGCTACCAGCGAGCGTGTTGGCATGTGCCAATGGCATGCGTAGCCAATTTGGGCCGCGCCCTGGTAGAAAAAGCTACCAGCGAGCGTGTTGGCATGTGCCAATGGCATGCGTGGCCAATTTGGGCCGCGCCCTGGTAGAAAAAGTTACCAGCGAGCGTGTTGGCATGTGCCAATGGCATGCGTGGCCAATTTGGCCTAGGTTGCATGGTTTGCAAGCCTAGGTGTGGGCGCTACTTTTGCATGGCGCGGCTGTAAGGGTGTTTGGATTGGCGTGGCGTGATTAGTGTAGCTAGGGCCAAGGCAGAGTGCATTTGGCATGGCACGGCTAGCTCAGGCTAAGTGTGGGCGGCATGATTTGCCATTGGCACGGAGGTGCGGCTAGCATGGTTGGCATGCTTCGGCGCGTTTGGTATGGCTGGCATGCTTTGCCATTGGCATAGAGGTGCGGCTAGCTTGGGCTAGGTGTGGCTGGCATGATTTGCCATCGGCACGGAGGTGCGACTAGCATGGTTGGCATGCTTTGGCGCGTTTGGTGTGGATGGCATGATTTGCCATTGGCACAAAGGTGCGGCTAGCTTGGGCTAGGTGTGGCTGGCATGATTTGCCATCGGCACGGACGTGCGGCTAGCATGGTTGGCATGCTTCGGCGCGTTTGGTATGGCTGGCACGATTTGCCATTGGCATAGAGGTGCGGCTAGCTTGGGCTAGGTGTGGCTGGCATGATTTGCCATTGGCACGGAGGTGCGACTAGCATGGTTGACATGCTTCGGCGCGTTTGGTATGGTCGGCATGCTTTGCCATTGGCATAGAGGTGCGGCTAGCTTGGGCTAGGTGTGGTCGGCATGATTTGCCATCAGCACGGAGGGGAATTAGGGTTTTGTTCGTTGTAACCCTAATTTGAAAAAAAAATACCCCTATTAATTACTGACTACATGCATTAAAAGTCCTAATAAATGTGTCACTTGTGACATTAGGTTATTTGGGGTTTTGCGATTTTACCCTTTGTTTAAAAACCACCATCAACAGATACGTATTAAAAAAAATATTTAATATAATAATAATTCATTCTACTAAAAAATCATAAAATAAAAAAATCCGATAGATAATAATTGGAATATTAAAAGAAGATAATATATCTCCACTAATATCTCACGTTCTACTTTCTCCGATTTCGTGGAAGATTAAAGTGAGCAAACAGTAAATTCTCAGCATTTTGGGATTCATTCTTACGTATGTTAATTGAATGGATAAAATCATATGTACTCCGATTTCTCTCTGGACAACATGAGGAACATGACTGCCGAATAAGCCTTAAAGTTAGATTTTTTTAGCACCAGAGCTGAAGCACCATAAAATTATTGGGGTTTTGTTCCGTGAAGGTTCCGGAACTTACCGGAACGTTACTTGGGTGTTTCCTAAGTTATGTGATTTCCTAATTAAGGTGTGAGTCTATTTTTAGGAGTTCTAAGACTTGGGGAGCAAGGATTTGTCTACTATATAAAAGGGCTTATATTGTGAGTAGAAATCCATTCTCTTGGAGAATCCTCTCTTTATGAGAGTGTTTGGGTCACAACCGTTGTGTCCTACAATGGTTGGTGATGGGGAAAAATCTATGTGAGAAGTGAGACTTGTAGTGAGAACGGGTATGGGAGAAATCTAGGGTTTCTAAGGTTCATATGGGAGAAGCTAGAATTCATGATGTTCTTCATGTTCTTGTCTAAAGTCGAAACAACCATGGCGGTGGAGGTTTATGGAAGAAGAAGAACAAAGGAAGAGGTAAACTCTTCGTAATATGTCTTGTTGTTTCTAACGTTTAGCGCTAGTGGGTTATATAACTAGTTGATTATATGATGCGTGCCGATGTAATAACTTGTTATGATAATGAAAGATTCTCAGGGTGGTTTTGGCCGTGGATGTAGCCTACAAGGTGAACCAAGTAATCTTTGTGTCGTGTGTGATTGTCTATTATCGTATTGATTATTGGCCGGTTCGAGATGAACGTAACCTCGGTTTCCCGATAAAAATAATTACCAAGTCATCTTTCTTTATATTCAACAAGTTATTAGGTTTAGATATAATTATTTGATATGTTCATGAGTATAAATATCTATAAATATTTAGATTTTATGTATAAATATGTAAATATATAGATTTTGTATATAAAAATATATGTTAAATTATAGGAAGTATCCCCTCTTAGAGTATCTGAGAGGTATCCCAGAGTATCCCCTACCCTTTTTGTAATTACAAAAAGGTGACACTTTAAATGGAGTATCTGATACGTATCCCCAGGTATCCCCAAGTATCCGATACTGATACGGCGCCGATACAGATACGTCACCAATTTTGAAGTATCCGTGCTTCATAGATCGGCGATTGAACTGAGTCAACTCAGTAAAAAAAAATCATCATTTGATTTTTCTAGATTTCTTGGATTTCTTAATGATTTGAATCTTCATCAGTATCTTTTTAAAACAGATCTTCACTTGTTTCATGTTTGAAAATCTAAAGTTTTCTGTATAAAGCTATCTATTCTTTAATTTGATTTTTTAGATCTTCTTATTAATGGATAAATAATATTTTATCTCCTAATGTGTTTGCAGTTGTTGTTATCCCATATGGTGTTTACCAGGTTTATAGTTGTGATTGAAGCATTTTCCAAAGTTGTTCTGAAGCTTTTTGAAGCTACTGTGTTCCTCATGTTTGCCATGTTTGTTCAAATGGAAAATCTTCTCTGCCGATTCACTTCAGCAACTCAGTGGGTTTGGCAATGTCGCGTTCGAGAGAAATTCAAATTTCATAAATTCCGTTATAAAGTTATTCCGTTAATTACTCTCGTTATTCTTGGTATTATCTACAGTTATCACTTACCTTTCTCGGAAGAACCCAAATTTTCGAAAGGAAATAATCAGTCAATGATATCTTTTCAATTACGAGATATATATCAACTACAATGTCAATGCTAACCAAAATTTTATAGGGTTACAGTTCTATAAATATGGGTTTTCACTGTATTCCTTTCACCTCAACAATTCTCTTCTAGTCTTGCAATTTTCTTCTTTTCAAATGGCAGAAGAAAATTCCAATTCAGTTACGGATCTTGATGCTAAGTTTATGCAAGCTGTGCTGTAGCTGGGTGATGTTCAAGAAGTTGTCTATCATCAATATGAGGATTCTGAAGAGAAAGAAGACAATTGAGAAGAATTCAGCTTGGTTGGTAAAATTTTTATTGAAGGAAAAATGGGTCTGAAAACAATGGAGAAGTTTCTTGGTTCCATTTGGGATTTTATCTCAGCTGGTGATGCTAAAGTGTTTGAGTTAGACAATAACATAATGGAGTTTCGTTTTAAGGATGAAGATACTCGTAAGAAGGTTTTTGACTCTAGACCATGGAGCATAAATGGTTATCTGATCAATCTTCGCTACTACAATTCTGAAGTTATCTATCAGGAACTTGATTGGAGTAAAACATGTTTCTGGATCCAAGTCAAGAAAATTTTGCCAGAACATATGAATGTCAAGGCCATTACCAAAATTGGTAATATTATGGGCTCAGTTCTGGCAATTGAACCAGAAGAAGATGTTCCAGTAGGTGGTGATCCTGTTAAGGTGTGTGTTCAAGTAGATATAAACTACCCTTTGAGGAGGGGAGTTATGGCTATTACTAATGCAAATACAACAAGATGGATTAAGTTCTTTTTTGATAAGTAGCCACACAAAATTAGTCCAAAATGTTATATCATTAATCATACCAAAGGGGCTTAGAAAGCTGCTGCTGATTATCTGGCTAAGGCTCCTGCTAAGCCTCATTTCTTTGGTGAGGCTAGAAAGGGATAAAGAAAGAAGATAGTAATTGCTAATAGTGGTGATCAAGTACCAATCTTTTCCAAGAAGGAAGCCAATAATGGTATTACTTTTGTTCCTCCTAAGGATGGTTATGATGTTTGTTCTGCTGGTGAGAATGATAAAGAGAATAATGCTGAAGGTGAACGACTTGGTAAAAGGCAGAGAAATGATTTTCCAGTTTCTCATGTTTTGGAACAAGGAGATGGTAGTAATGGCAATATGAGGAGCACACAGGCAACACACAAGGTCACATCAGGGGATATCAATCAATGCAACACTAAGGAGACTGAGGTATCTGTTCTAAATCTTCTTTTCACTTTTAATTTAAGTTATTTAAATTTAAAAATGAAAATCATTTCTTGGAATGTTCAAGGCTAACACTTTTACAAAACAACAATTTCAAAATTTAGTCAAATCCCAAAATCCTGACTTTATTTTTCTTTGTGAAACTAAAGTTGATGAAAGTAGAATGGTGTTAGTTGCTCAGTCAGTTTATTACTTTAACTATGTCTGCATTGATAGAGTAGAAATGGCTGGTGGTATAGTGCTTATGTGGAAGGATGGTATTGATGTTGAAGTCATTGGATGTGAAAATAACATTATTCATGCTCTGATTCAATTAGATCCTAGTAAACCTCAAGTGCTTATATCTTTTATGTATGGTTCAACATATACTGATCCTAAAAAAACTCAATGGGATTTTTTGTATGAATTTAGTAAGGATATTCAACAGCCTTGGTTAGTTCTTGGGGATTTGAATTTTCACTTAGATTGCAATAACAATACTTCAGATAAATGGGTTCAGATTAGAGTGAATGATGCAGGTTTAATAGATATTGGTTATGAAGGAAAAGATTATACTTGGACTAGTAACTCATTTGGAACTGGTACTAGAAAAGCAAGATTAGATATGGCCCTCTGCAATAATGACTGGTCCATTAATTTCTCTTGTGCTAAACTCTTACATCTGAACTTTGTTGCTTCTGATCATTGCCCTGTATTACTCATTACAGACCCTATACCAAAGCATTTGTGGAGACCTTTTAAGTTCTTTAGGACTTGGTTTGAACATCAAACTTTTAAACAACATTTTGAGAATTCTTGGAATGTAGAAGTTCATGGTAGCCCTGCTTTTAAACTGAATTAGAAACAACATAGTGCTAGAATTGCATTATCACAGTGGAATATGATGGAGTTTGGAGATATTAAGCTGAACATTAAAAATTTACAAAACATGCTTGAGAATGCTCAAAATGATACTAGTTCAAGTGACCAGCATGATAGAGTCAGGGTTTTAACAAATGAATTGGAAAAGTGGTATAAAATTGAGTCTGATTTTTATAGGGAGAAATCTAGGGATAAATCTAATTTTGATATGGACAACAACACTAGGTATTTTCACACCATGGTAAATAAAAGTCTTCATATCAATAATATTAGTGCTCTTTGTGACCCTAATGGAATTGGCTGAAAGAAAGGAATGATATTAGCATGCTGTTAACTAATTATTTTAGTGTTGTTTCTTGTTCTTCAAACCCTGATTTGTCTGATCATTGTTTTGATATTATCCCTAAAATTATCTCTGATGCTGATAATGTGATGCTTTTTATTATGCCTAGTGAATCTGAGATTGAAAATGTTGTTAAAAGCATGCCTGCTTCGAGTGCTCCTGGTCCAGACGGGTTCCATGCAGACCTTTATCAATCTCAATGGTCAGTTGTTGGTAATGATATTATTGATGTAGTTCAGAGATTCTTTCAGTGTGGTCACATGCCTAGAAGTTTCAATAGAACTTACATTTCTCTTATACCTAAATGCAAAAATCTTAAATTACCCTCTAAGTTTAGACCAATTGGCCTTTGCAATGTTTCTTATAAGATAGTGTCTAAAATTTTGTCTAACAGAATCAAGCCACTTCTTAAAAGGTTAATTTCCCCATACCAAGCTGCTTTTGTACCAGGTAGAGCCATTCATGACAATATCATTATTGCTCATGAATTGGTTCATTATATGAAACATAAAGATGGTCTCAGTGGTACTATGGCTATTAAATTAGATATGTCAAAAGCTTTTGACAGATTGGAATGGTCTTTTCTCAATAAGGTTCTTGAGAGCTTTGGTTTTAATAAAGATTTTTGCAACTTAATCATGCAATGTGTCTCTACAACAAGTATTAATGTGCTCTTTAATGGCTCTCCCTGTGAGCAGTTTTATCCAACTAGAGGAATTAGACAAGGGGATCCTCTATCCCCTTATCTCTTTATTATACCCATGGAATTCCTTTCTAGGTCTTTACTTGCTGCTGAAATTAATAAAGACCTCACTAGTATAAAGGTTTCTAGGAAAGCCCCTCGTATTTCCCATTTGCTTTTTTGCTGATGATATCTTAATTTTTGGTCAAGCTGATATGAAGCACATTGATAAAATTCTGTAGATTATTCAAGACTTTGGTAAGTTGTCAGGTCAAATTCTTAATTTGATAAATCATGTGTTTATTTTAGTAAGAATCTTGATCATGTTATTTGTGATAATCTTGTTATTACTCTCAATATGTCTTTAGTTACTGACTCTGAAAAGTATCTTGGTGCTCCTTTATTGCTTGGTCACTCTAAAGTGAAATCTTTTGATCCTATAGCTCAATCTTTTGAAGCTAGGCTTAATAATTACATTTGTACTAAACCAAGCAGGTAGGTCTACTTTGATTAAATCTTTGCCTACTTACCAAATGGGCTGTTTTAAAATCCCTTCTACTTTAAGAAAAAAACTTCATTCTTTGCAGTTGAACTTTTGGTGGGGGTAGAAAACTGGTAAAGGTATTAAGTTTATTTCTTGGGATGGCATTAACAAGTCTAAGGAAATGGGAGGTCTAGGTTTCAGAGATTTAGAAACTTTCCATGAAGCTCTCATTTGTAAGTTAGTTTGGAAAATTATAAATGAACAAGATCTATTATGGGTTCAGATTTTGAGTTCTAGGTACTTTCACAACTGTAGTATTCTTCATCTACAAAAGCTTAATGAAAACTGTTCTTGGATATGGAGGAACATATATAGGTGTATTGACACAATTAAGGAAAATAGTTTTTGGGTTGTTAGGTGTGGTACTAAGATAAATATTTGGCTGGATTGTTGGGTTATAGGTCTGGATCATCCACCTGTACCTACTGAAGGCTTAATTAATACTATGTCTTATACTCATGTTGCTGATCTTTTTCATGTAGGTACTAGGAGTTGGATTGTGCCTTTAACTCACTATCTATTTGCTCCCTAATCTGCTAATAAAATTCTTGACATGTATGTACCTGCAATTGGGAATGATACTCCTTTTTGGTTACCAGACATAAAGGGTATCTTTTTAGTCAAAAGTGTTTATAAAGTTTTATCTAGTCAGTCCAACACTATTGCAGATACTGTCCAAATTCCTTCTCAGGTTTGGAAAGAACTTTGGAAGGTCAAACTGCCTCACAAGGTTAAATTTTTTGTTTGGAAGTGTATCAGGAATATTGTCCCAACTAGGGACAAACTTTCTAGATACAAACATGGAATTGATCTACATTGCAGTCTGTGTAATCACCCTAGTGAGTCCAGTGATCACTTGTTCATTGGTTGTCCTTATGCTAGATCTGTTTACCTCTTAATATAAATGTTGGACATATTTTAGCACAACATGGCTCTTTAAGAAATTGGGTAATCTCTTGGTTTTCTGCAGGTAATAACATAATTTTTGGTGCAGGAATAAATAGGCAGGATATTAATAAACTTTTAATGGTTACAGTCTGGACCATTTGGAAGGATAGATGCACAAAGGTTTTCAACAACCATAATCCAAACAGATTACTCTCACTGGATAACATTAATAAACTTGTTCTCTTGAATGTTAATAATTCAGTTACCATGAATGGCACTCTGCAGATACAAAAATGGAAACCACCAGGTGCTGGTCATCTAAAGATTAATTTTGATGCCTCATCTGTGAAAGAAACCTTACAGGGAGGAATAGGACTAATAATAAGGGATTTTGCAGGTACCTGCATTGGTGTGCAAGGGAAATATATTAATGGAGGAATGAGGCAAGGAATAGAAGTGGAGGAGCTGGAATGCAGGGCTATGAAGCAAGTTGTTTTACTGGCAATTTCAATGAACTTAAGTAATGTTATTTTTGAGTCTGATAGTGAAGTTTTAGTTAGGTCCATAAATGAACCCAATTCCTGTGTTCATTGGATGAATCAAGTTTTCATTATAGATATTAGGTATTTGTTGAGTAGGATTAAAAACTGGAAATGTGTTTCAGTTAAAAAGAGTCCAATGATGTGGCAGACAAAATTGCCAAAAAAGCTAGAACTTCAAAAACTGATTTTGTATTCTTAGATAGTTTTCCTCTTGACATTCAAGAATGGATCACAAAGGAAGCTCATGTAAGAACTACTTGATTATCAATGAAATCTTTTTTGAATCAAAAAAATAATAATAAATAAATAAATAAATGTACCGTAAATAAAGATCAAAACAGAATTACCATTCTTTAATATAATTGATGGGTTTTATTATCTTGTGCATTAATGCACAAGATTGGGAAAGTGCAAAACCAATTAAAAAAATAAGAGAGATATGTTTTCTTGCATCGAAGATTATAAAACTTTACTCCTAATAAATGCATCTTCGATGAATCTATGTTAATTTGCATTTAAAGACTGTCTCTTATTAATTGGTTTTCCATTTTTCCGATGCAATGATTGAGTGTTATCTTGTGCATGAATACACAAAATAATAATATTTTTTTTGTTAATACGCGAAAGCCGGATCCAGGCCCCTACCCGAACCCAGCCAGTTGGATTGGCCCCACTGCCAGACCCAACACAAAATAATAAATTTGAATTATATTAATCTAGAACTAGAATGACAGGAAATTCCTAGGTTTTTCCCCTAAATAAAGCGGTAACCTATTAAAAGCCTGGCATTTTTAGGGGCGACCCCAAACGAATTAGGGGCGACACTAAAAGACAAAAAAGGTCACCCAAACGTAAATCTAAGCTACCCCTTATCTTCCATTTTTTTAATGGCCAAACTACCCTTTACAATCGGTAGATAACTTTATAATCGGGAAGTTAATCCACAATCGGGAGTCAATTTAGTTCATCTAACTTCCGATTATAAAGCATCCCCGAAATAAAATCCTATATCTTTTGAATTTTGATTACTCTATAATCGGTAGCAAAAAAAATTATCTTGACTCCCGATTAAAATAGACCTTTGGCTAAAATGCTACCATAATCGGTAGTGAAGTTAATTTATTTTACTACCGAATATAGAGTAGCCCCAAAATAAGATTTTGCAAAAATCCTCAATTTTTTGAATTTTGGTTGAGCCTATAATCGGTAGTAAATGAAGTTATCCTGACTTGCGATTATACAGTGGCTCTCTTTGCAAATATCCGACTATAATCGGTAGTCAAGATAGTTCATATAACTACCGAATATAGAGTAGCCCCAAAATGAGATTTTGCAAAAATTCTCATTTTTTTTTAATTTTGGTTGAGCCTATAATCGGTAGTAAATAAAGTTATCTTGACTTCCGATTATACAGTGGCCTATTTGCAAATATCCTACCATAATCGGTAGTCATATAACTACCGAATATAGAGTAGCCCCATAATGAGATTTTGCAGAAATTCTCAATTTTTTTAATTTTGGTTGAGCCTATAATCGGTAGTAAATAAAGTTATCCTGACTTCCGATTATACAGTGGCCTCTTTGCAAATATCCTACCATAATCGGTAGTCAAGATAGTTCATATAACTACCGAATATAGAGTAGCCCCAAAATGAGATTTTGAAAAAATTCTCAATTTTTTGAATTTTGGTTGAGCCTATAATCGGTAGTAAATAAAGTTATCATGACTTCCGATTATATAGTGGCTCTTCTTGCAAATATCTTACCATAATCGGTAGTCAAGATAAATCATATAACTACCGAATATGGAGTTGCTCCAAAATGAGATTTTGCCAAAAATCATCTATTTTTTAAATTTTGGTTGAGCCTATAATCGGTAGTAAATGAGGTAAAATCCTGATTTCCGATTATACAATAGCTCTCTTTGCAAATATCCTATAATAATCGGTAGTCAAGATAGTTCATATAACTACCGAATACAGAGTTGCCCCAAATACGCATTTAGCACAAATTTCATATCAATCGGTAGTATCTTTCCGTTACTTAACTCCCGATTTAGTATTAACAATCGGACACAAAATGGCTTCCGATTATGTAGGGGCATTAACGTATTCTCCCCAATTTTGGACATCCCTTAACGTTTTATATGGGTTGGGAATAAAAAAGTCGCCCCTAATTCTTTTGGGTCGCCCCTAAAAGTGTCAGGATTAAAAGAAAACACCCGCCGCGATGTCAAAGTAATACTCACCCGCCTTATCGGACATTTCCTAAAAGACAG